>JAOANJ010000027.1:26433997-26445259 GCA_026413345.1 Ariopsis seemanni
CGATAAACCAGGACAATGCCCAATCCAATCAGCAAAAGTCCTGTAATCATGGTTCCGAATAGGTAGATATCTTCAATCAGATATCTCCACAGAAAGAACCGCCAGGCACACGACCTGCCACCTCTCCATCGTATAGCCAGCTGCGAGCGTTCTGGCAGGACAGGCTGGTTCCCCCGAACCCAGGCTCCTCGTCGAGAAAATAGTGTCAATTGCGTGAAGAGACCAGTTTATCAATTCCATGATTTATAGTTTGAAGAGCAATGCAGAGAGAGTCTCTCAAAGCATAGACAATAGACAAGCAAGCAGAAAAGATAAGGGAGGGAGAGGCAGAGAAATGCGACCGCCTTCCGTGGAAGCACGGAGAAGAAAAAAATTCTGCTGAGGATCAGAATTCTCCCCAAAACAGTCAATATCAAAGATTTCATGATGGCATGGAGGCAAGAGTACTGATTGGCAGAGAGTTCACTGAACCACTTGAAGTAACCAACGGCCTTTGTCAAGGATGCATACTAGTTCCTGTGCTGTTCATCCTCTTTTTTACCTTTGCCCTCCACCATGCCCATACAAGTCTTCCCAGAATTTGGTGTGGAAATCAAATACAAGCTTGATGGTAAACTCTTCAATCTCAAGAGGCTTAAAGCTAAGTCAATGGCAGCCACAAATCTTGATGATTTCCTCTATGCGGATGATGCTGCATTGGTCACCATGACCCTGGAACGATCCTTACAAGAAGGCATCACAGCACTGAATAATTCTTGCAGTGCCTGGGGATTAACAATCAGTAAACCAAAGACAGAGGTAATGCATGTCCAGTGTGCTCAACCACCCACTATCACAATTGACGGTTCTGTGCTGAAGCGTGCCCAAACTTTTACATACCTTGGAGGTAACTTGTCTGACGATGCAACCCTGGACTCAGAAATTCAACATAGAGTGTCTCATGCTGCTGCAGCTTTCAACACCTTGTGATCCAGATGCTGGGACAGGAGAGCCCTTACGCAGTCTACCAAGCTGACTGTATAAGGCCGTAATTCTACCATCGCTTTTGTATGGATCCAAAACATGGTCCACCCGAGCTCACCACATGTGCTGCCTTGAAGTGTTCCATCAAAGGTCTCTCAGACAGATTCTGAATGTCAAGTGGTAGCAGCAGGTGACCAATGCGGGATGACCAAGTCCTACAACATGCGAACATTACCACGGTTGAAACCATGCTCTGAAACAACAGGCTCCACTAGCTTGGCCAAGTTTCCAGGATGGACGACACCAGAATCCCCAAGCAGCTGCTTTTCAATGAGCTTAAACACGGGAAGTGGACCAGGGGGTGGCCCCATAAGAGGTGGAAGGACTGTGTCTCTGCCTCTTCAGGCTCAACACTCAATCATGGTACCAGACTACCCTACACCGCTCAGCCTGGCAATCCGGGAGCCACCTGTGTGAAACCAAGATGAGAACCAGAGCCACAGAGACGCAGGCGCCATATGAGGGCTGAAAGGGTCCTCCATTGTTAATGATGGGGACCATATGTGTACAGTACACAAAAAACCCCTCTCAAAATATGAGAATATTGAGTTTGAGTAAAACAGTATAAATACCATGCATCTCTCAGTCTAGTTCAGTAAACACAACCACAATCATGGGGAAGACTGCCGACTTGACAGTTGTCCAGATGATGATCTTTGGCACCCTTCACAAGGAGGGTAAGCCATAGATGGTCACTGCTGGAAAGACTGGCTGGAAAAGGCACACAAGCAACAGGGATGACAGCAGCCATGATAGGATTGTCAAGAAAAGTCAATTTAAGAACTTGGGAGAGCTTGACAAGGAGTGGACTGAGGCTGGAGTCAGTGCATCAAGACCCACCATGCACAGATGTCTTCAGGAAAGGGGCTACAACTGTCACAATCCTAATAGCAAGCCACTCCGGAACTAGAGACAACACCAGAAGCATCTTTCCTGGGCTAATGAGAGAAAGAACTGGACTGTTGCTGAGTGTTCCAAAGTCCTCTTTTCAGATTAAATTAATTTTGTACTTAATTTGGAAATCAACGTCCTTGAGCCTGGAGGAGGAGTGGAGATGCACAGAATCCAAGGTGTTTGAAGTCCAGTATGAAGTTTCCACAATTTGTAATGATTTGAGGTGCTATGTCATCTGCTGGTGTTGCTCCACTGTGGTTTATCAAGTCCAAGGTCAAAGCAGCCATCTACCAGGAGATTTTACAGCACTTCATGCTTCCATCTGCTGACAAGTTTTATGGAGATGCCAATTTCCTTTTCCAGCAGCACTTAGCACCTGCCCACAGTGCCAAAACTACTACCAAATGGTTTACTGACCATGATATTACTGTGCTTGATTGGCCAGCTTGCCTGACCTGAACCCCATAGAGATTCTATGGGATGTTGTCAAGAGGAAGATGAGGAAACGCCCAACCCAAAAATACAGATGAGCTGAAAGCTGCTAACAAAGCAACCTGGGCTTCAATAACACTTCAGTAGTGCCATAGGCTGATCGTCTTTATGCCACACGGCACTGATGCAGTAATTCGTAGTAAAGGAGCCTCATGCAAGTATTGAGCGTATAAATGAACATTCTTTTCAGAATTTGGACATTTCTGTATTGTACATCCTCTTTTTATTAATCTTACAATATATTCTAATAATTTGAGACTGAATTTTTTTTATTTTCATGAGCTATAAGCCATGATCATCAAAATTAAAACAAAAAAAGGCTTGAAATATTTCATTTTATGTATAATGAATATAGAATATATGACAGTTTACCTTCTTTAATTAAATTATGAAAAAAAAATTACCTTTCACAATATTCTAATTGTTTGAGATACACTAGTACACATCATCCTTAGTTGGGAGAGGAGTTAAGCAGTTATTTATAACATTCTAGGTGTTGCACAGAAAACTCTATATGAATTTGACTCATCTGAAGTTAATCATAATTAACAATGTTTATAGCTGCAAAAAAAAAAACAAGTTTACACATTTGTTTATACATAATTAGTATTTGCAGGTCATCAGAGCTATATTCTGAATTTTTAGAGGAAATTGCAGGCTTCCTCTTGAACCTGGTTGTTTTAGAGAAAAAGCAACAATTGTTGGAAGCTTGCATACTGCCCTATAAAGATCACATTCACACTTTAAAACATACCATTCACAAGTTTTGAAGTTAATTGCAAACGTTAACTGTGGTCACACTAAAAATAATAGTGTTTAAATTTGGATGGATGGAAAGCCATCATAGCTACAGAAGGACTCTAATTGCATTTTTATCAGCATATTTCCATCTTATTAATTACCAAAATAATTTAAATTCATACTTAATACAACTGTTAATTAGGAATACTAAAAAGTAATCAAGTTAATTCAGAATATGTCCAATTGGTGAACATGTTTAACATTGCTAATTCCTGGTAAATATTGGAAAATAAAGTTCAGGAGCAAAAAATGATGGACTGTGGGAAGAACTATGCAACCTCAGACTTCTATATGAAACGGGTCTCGAGACTGCAGCACTGCCCGATGCCGCCAGCTGGAACAGTGCACACTTAAAATGGAGCACAAAGAAGCCGAAGAACAGCAAGTGAGCAGGAGTTCCTCCTAAGCTTATCGCTAACCCTTGCCAACTGACTAGCCTAAATCTCAATATTGGGAAAAATTCACATTTAATAAATGGTCATATCTACATGTCATATCTACAAAATCAACTTTGTGATCCAATATCACATCCTTTTGTGACATTTGAGATTTTATTTTGAGTCATGCATAATCCTATCATCATAAACCATTTAAATTTACTTCCACTTTAACTGCATAGGCTTTCTAAGATTAACCTGTTCCACTGGTTCCATTTTAAGATTAAAATTGTCTAGTATGACCTAAATTAATCCATGTTTCATGGCAAACAATGTGGTGACATACAAGTTTAAGAAATAACATTTTACAGTTTTCAGTTTTATATGCTGCAATGTGTGACTATACTTTCCACACATTTACATACTGAGACCATCTGGCCTCCATCGAAAATGTTTTGGCCTTTGTTTCCCACAGAAGCATTGACAGGAATTTAACAGACTCCTGGATCCATCATGTCATAAGTCATGCCAGTTTATTTGAATAGCGCTTTTAAAAACACATGGTTGCAGAGCAGCTTTACAGAAAAATAAAGACTTTAAACATATGAACTAAATTTATCCCTAATAAATTTATTTATCCCTAACGAGCAAGCCTGAGGTGACTGTGGCAAGTAAAAACTCCCTCGGACAACACAAGGAAAAAACAAGGTGCAATGTGTGTCTTCCATTCGGTAACCTGGTCATTTCAATGAGACTCAGCTGGGACAGGCTCCAGCTTGCCTGCGACCCTGTAGAACAGGATAAAGCGGCTAGAGATAATAAGATGAGATGTTTTACAATGTAAATAAAGCACATCTTACCATCGACCATAGAGAGGTATTTTCCATCATGCATGCCCACGACTATGTAAATTTCTCTTTTGCTGTATATCTGCATTTTGTGGAATAAACCCCCTTGTTACTTTACCACTAATTGCTTGGTAGTTCTTCCATAAGCTGCTGTAAATTAAATGCTATTGAAACACTGAGTTAATGCACTTGTAGCAATAACTAGAAGATATATATTTTTGGAGTCAAATAATTAATTAAACTTATTGCAGTCAGATATTTTAATCATAAATTTAAAACATGCATTTACCTTAGGCTGTCCCCATTTTCCGTCACTGGTTATAGGATAGCAGTGGACACATTACATGCTATATTTTAGCCCTACATGAGTAATCACCCAACCTGTCAACAGTGAACCGGTTGAAGGTGGTTAAAGCATTCCTCTTTGCGAAAGCAACTGTCTTCTTTTGCAGTGATTTTCCTCCCTTTCCACAAATGCAAACACCATAACCTGCCACAACCAATTTTTTTTTTTTTTTTGACACCACACTTCTTGACCCTCTAAGTGCCCAAATGACTTTGAGTAGCCATAAAATGACAAGATTTTCTTTTTTGTTGCTGGTTTGCTTGTTTTGTTTATTGCTTACTTTAACTCAATTATTTTTGTGATCTAATTATTAGTCTCTCTTCTGTTTGTAAACAACTAAAATTATCATATTTAATTTTATCCAATTTCCTTTTGAATTACCGGTCACACCTCTCTGACCCCCATCAAGACGTGCCGAGGCTGCTCAGTAAGCTCAGGCCAGATGATAATATAAAGGCTTTCCTTTATGTCTCTGAACAAACTGTATTCAGGAAGAACTGAGCCAAAGATAAGTGGGCCTGGGCCCTCATTCCCTTGCTGACTGGTGAAGCCCAAAGGGCCCAATTCTCACTTCCTCCTCTGGTAGCACAAGAATACTAGTGTCTAAAGAAGAAAATCCTGGCCAAGTGTGGTCTCTCACCCCCCCCAGAACCAAATGGACACTCTGCTCCACACCATCAAGTGCTGGCTTCAACCTGAGGTCTACACAGCCATCCAGATACCAGAGCAAGTAGCAATTGACTGGTTTCCTATGGGGACTTACCCCAGAGGAGGCCAGGGCCATGGGGACAAAAGCTGTGATCTCTCTGGTGGAGATGATGCACATCGCTGACCCTCACCCCTTCGGGGGCCACCTAGGAGCCGACAACAGCCTCACCAAGCTGAAGGACCATTTCACCTAGCCAGGAAAGGAATCAGAGGTGATAAACAACTGCCAGTGTTGCCCTCAGTGTCAGCACAACCAGCAAAACCTGCACCCACACCGCTCATCCCACTTCCCATCATTGGCATGACTTTTGAGAGAACAGGGATGAATCTGGTGATTCCACTCCCTAAGTCAGCCCAAGGACATGAATATATCCTTGTGATCATAAATTATGCCACCTGGTACCCTGAGGCTGTCCCCTTCTGGAAAGCTACATCAAAGAATATCGCTAGAGAACTGGTCCTGCTCTTCTCTTGTGTCGGGCTCCCCAAAGACCTGCTAACAGACCAAGATGTGCCTTTTGTCTCAAAAATTAATATCTGATGTTTGCTGGCTCTTGCAGGTAAAGCAGCTCAGAACATCCATGTACCATCCCCAGACCAACAGGCTTGTCAAGAGGTTTCATCAAAACCTCAAGAGGATGCTCAGCAGGGTGGTGGAAGATGACGAGAGGAACTGGGACTTTCTCCTCACCATCAGAGAAACACCACAGGCCTCCACCCCTTTGAGCCCTGCTGGGGCAGAAGAACCTGGACCCTACTCAACATCACCAAGGAGGCCTGGGAGGCCTCCCATTCTGGATGGTGATTAAATATGGTAAGGAATGGCAGGAGCAAAGTGACAAGTCACATCTATTGTCAAGCAACACATGCAGTAAACTCAAGCTGCCCAGTCCCGAATCTATAAATCAACCAGCCCAACCCTGGGAATTCCAACCAGGTGACAGTGTCCTGCTGGTGGTCCCCTCAGCTAATTGCAAATTCCTGGTCCACTGGCACCATAACAGAGCGAGTGGGAGCCATTAACTACCACCTGCAACAGCCCAGTAAGCACTGAGACATGCAATTATACATCAGAACTCTTGCCTATGCTCTCAGCTTTCACTACTGCCTTCACAGAATCCCTAGAGCATATCTTGTTCCATCATGAAAGACCTAACCCCTGCTTAGCAACAAGAGCTCAGCAGACTAATTCAAGGATGTGTTTTCAACGGAACCAGGATGGACCCACTTCCATGACATCAAAACCTTCCCGGGACCATTGTCAGACAATGACCCTACAGTATTCTGGAGGTCTGCCGACAGACCGTCAAAGAGGAGGTGGAACAGATGCTATGGGACAGCATCATTGAAGAGTTCCCCTCAGCCCCATCATCGCAGTCCCCAAGCCTCACACCAGCCTCAGGATCTGTAATGACTTCAAGAAGCTGAACAAGATTGCTGTGCTCAATTGCTACCCTCTCCCCCAGGTGGACCGCAGTTGGTCCCCAATTCATCACTCCTAACATCCCATTTCACAGACCAGACCAGAAAAAAAAACAAACAGCCTGACTCGGTCAGGTGGTTCACCAAAGCAAAGCAGGCATTCCAGGCCCTGAATACTGCCCTCGCCAGTGCTCCCATACTGGAAACTCAAGACTTTGACTAGCCCTGGGCACCATGCTCTCCCAGACCTTCAATGGACAAGAATGCCCTGTTCTCTACATCAACTGTAAGTTAACCCCCACCTAAAAAAAAAAAAAGTTATCCAACTGTGGAAAGGGAAGCTTTTGCCATCAAATGAACAAATCACCAATACCTTAGGGTCCTAAGGTATTATCTTACAAGACACTTTACATTAATCACCCCTAACATGTATAGCTCAGACTAAGGACTCCAACTCTTGAATAACACTCTGTCCCCCACCAAAACACCTCTTTCCAGGTCCAGCCCTGAGCAGGATTCAACAAGGAAAACCCATGGCTTCTCTCAAAAGGTATAGCCTCTGGGCACACACAACTCCAATGGTGGTCTCAAAGCTAAGAGAGGGCACTGTGATAGAGGTCTCTGCAAGCCCCCACGCAAGAAAGCTCCTTGCACTCCCAGTGCCGAAAGGACAGTACCACTTTAGCACCTCCAATGTTGTGGACAACCGGAGAGCACATGCCTGTTCAGCAGGGCTCATACAGCTGCAGCTTGTTAAGTGGTGCCACTCTCTACCCTCCAGCAGACTTCAGGACAATATAAAATGGCCTCTCGCCTTAAGCAGGTCAGTTCATTAGTCTCAGGTGCATGTTTCCGATGGTTCTCTCTTCCTGAAGGCAAGTCTGGGGATGATGACACCACGTAAAGCCTGAGATGACTCCCAGCTGGGACTCTTCACCTGCTGAGCAACCAGGTTCTAGTCTGCCCACTAAGAACCCCCAAGGCCCACCAGCACACTGCCACCTGACCATGGAGAACAGCTGGCTGAGCTCCTTAACTCACCTTTTACCAGGAAAGTCCTTGGACATATTTTTCTCTCACCATCCCCTTCCTTCATGCAGAGCTAGAATAAATCTGCACTTTTCCTCAACTTCCCTGGGTCAGTGTCTGTGTTCTGCCCGCTGCAGGTGAGTCACTACACCCTACAACTAGGTTTAAGGTGTCAGAATACCAGCCCAGCTAATACCCATAACAGTGAATAACTGCTGTCAATACATTCCAGTGAACCATCCGTTCTAAATTGTCAACAGTCAACATGACCCA
This sequence comes from Ariopsis seemanni, assembly GCA_026413345.1. NCBI lineage: Eukaryota > Metazoa > Chordata > Actinopteri > Siluriformes > Ariidae > Ariopsis > Ariopsis seemanni. The sequence continues at coordinate 26,442,211 of JAOANJ010000027.1, forward strand.
CTTTGACCAGTGGGAGGACCCTTAGGTATCTGGCTTGATGTCATGACAAGCAACTAAAAATTTGGGAGCAAGGACCTCACAAAATTACTGGGCACATAACCTCTTAGCCAGGCTGAAACTGAGTGAAGAGGAAGTATCCCGACTACAACAGAAAATCAAGACAGGAACATAGCAAGAGAAAGCCACCCAGCAACCACCATCACGAGCTGAAAAAGATGCAGCCCAAGCTCAGTGTTGAGCTAGAACTCCAACAGAAGGAATCCCTATCCGTAGGAGATGATAAAGAAGAAGAAATTGATGAGAGACAGATAGAAGATGAGGAACTTTGAGAAGCCCTGGAAAAGTTCAAAGCTGCTGCTAGCCACCAGGAGCAACAAGCAAATCCACAAGAGAGGACCAGTCATACGAGGTAAAGCAAAAATAATTCAGAATACCTTGCAGCCCAGTGATGTCACAGTCACCCCCAAGGCATCATTAAATCAATCAAAAGCAGCCCTATGGGGCCCAAAAGACCACACATCTGCTGCATTTCCTGCGTCCACACTTCTTGACCTTTTTCATCTAGTTTTCACTTCTGACACTGTTTCCCCTCCAGACAGAGAATGCTGCAAGATAAATGGCCACCATCAGGGCCCCTCTGCCAACTCCATATCAACTGCTGACCTAGACTGACTACCTGACCTCTGTGACCAAGGTTTAACCCTCACTCTGCATTACAAATAGTGTACTTTTCTATGTCCCTGACAGCCACACTTCACCAAGGCTCATGGTCCCTCAGGCCCAAAAGGGGGTGATGCTACTATACGCCCATGATCCACCATGTACTGGACACCACAGCACCCAAATAACTTATGAAGCCCTCAGTTAGGTAGCCTACTGGCCCAACATGCAAAAGGATGTCTGGTTTGCTGTCAGTTCCAACTAGCAAACCCAAACCACAAGGCCCTGCTACAGCACAGGGAAGCCATCTTCCCATGGTCAGACCTACAGACTGACTGGGTTAGACTCCGGACATCATTACCAATTCAACAAATGCGTGGAATGCCTGCCAGTATCCAATGACACAGCTCAAACAGCAGCATATCTACTCATGAACTATATTTCTCCAGATTTGGCTTCCCAGTGAGAGTCAGCTCAAACCGAGGCACCCATTTTAACACCAAAGCAACGGAGGATATATGGAAACTCCTTGGCATCAAGTCACAATTTCGCATCAGCCACCATCCTATAGCATCCAGCCAAGTCAGGCAAACCAACGGAAACATCATTGGCATGCTTAAGAAATATGAGGCTTCTGATCAAAAGGACTGGGATGTGAAACACACTCTTCTACTCATGATCATCCAAACTACCCCTCATGTAGCCACAGGAGTGTCACCCTTCAAACTGATAACAGGATGACAAATGACACTCCCTCAACATCTGCTCTAGCAACCTTGTGATGCCAACCTCACCACAGCTTACACGACACCAGCAATATCTGGAAAGCCTCCTTCACTTTTGCTCAGCAGAACCTGCAAAAGACTGCTGAAGGTTGGAAAGCTTATGACCAGAAAACCTCACAAGAGTTCCATGTGGGGGACAAAATCTGGTATTGGAACCCAAAGAAAACATCAAAAACTCATCTCAACAACCCTTGAGGAAACTCCTACTCCACTAGACAGGACCCTACAAGATCATGGACAAACCATCACTTGTGGCTACAGAATCAAAATCAACTGGGCACACAGGAGACCACCTTTAAATGGGTCCATCGGAACCAGATCAAGAAGCATCATGCACAAGGGAAATATGGGAAACCAACCCAACAAAAGCCACTGACACAGAACCTGCAAGATTCCACAAACCCCAATTCCAAATCCCACATTCCTCATCCAAGTCCAAAGTCTTAGATAGAATAGAGAAGGGTCTGTAGGCTGAGCACGGACATCTGGTTGATTTTAGCTTTTATTTTATTTCTGTTGTTACTTTTGGTAAGGACCTGGGGTGGTTCACATGTGCCTAGAAAATAAATGAAGACCTGGTTGAGATGATTTTGTTTCTATGTTTGTTTTATTTCCCTGTTCTTGGTTGAGTGTTGTGTCAGGCTAGGACTCTCCCTGAATATGTTTGTCCCTACGAGACCCATAATCCACACCTAACCTACATAACATCCACACCTAACCTACATAATAGACGAACTTTCCCAGTAACTGAAACTCTAACATTTCCCACTTGTTTAATGATTTGACCATCTCTTTACTCTCCCACCAAGTGGGGGTCAAACATTTTGCCTACTCAACATCAAACTCCTACCCATTCATAGAAGAGCAGTGAACACCAATAACCCGCAGCTACTAACTCGAGGTCATAGCAGAACTAATCTAAAACCCTAATAACTCCTGAAGCCATACGCACAGACCCCCTTTCCGCTTGCCAGCCCTTGACATTTAACTTTCCTGTTCCCATCCATTCCCTCCTTTTTAATTTCAATTCTTGTACCATTCAGGTTATATAATGATCAGAAGTGTTGTGTAGCCATGTTGCATATTTCTTTTGATCCTCACCATCTGTTACAGAACCTGAATGATGTCGCATCAGTCAAAGTGGGGGAAATATAGGATCAAATGTAGCCATGTGAAATATCTAGTAAATCAATGGACAAACTGGAACTTTCAGATTATAAAACTGAGCCAAGCTTACATACAGGAAATCTCACCACCTGCCTTCTTGGTGTCCAAAAGACCCCCAAAGGTGCTGACCTAAGGACCTCCTGTGTCTCTCTCATAGATGTGCCTGACTCCCAAACAATGCGCAGCAGGGCTCCACAGGATAACACTGTCCTTTTATTTTATACAAATGGGTGACTTACAACCTGATCACCAGACTCAGTAGCACAAACACTGGGAGGGGGCATGAGTTCCTCCCAAGTTGACCACTAACTTAGCTTAAAGGAATACTCCGGAGTAAAATGCTTTTTAGGTCTATTTCCGCATTATTGGGAGTGCATACATTGAGTTGCTACCACAATCACATCAATCGGTTGTGTTTTGAGAAAATTCGTTTTTTG
>JAOANJ010000027.1:26533316-26544898 GCA_026413345.1 Ariopsis seemanni
ATCTGGGCTGCCCAGTAATACCATAGAAAGTTTGGCACTTGTAGCCCCCCTCTATCATATGGCAAATAAAGTAAGGACATCCTAAGTCTTGGCTGCCTGTTATTCCAAATAAAATTAGTTATTAATTCCTTCAGTTTAGGAAATAGGGTAGGTGGGGGACTAAGTGGGATAGATTGAAAAAGATACAAGAATTTTGGTAAGATATTCATTTTAACTATGTTTACACGACCAATTAGAGATATGGGGAGATCTGACCATCTCTTCAGAGTATTACTGGTAGAGGATAGAATTGGGTTATAATTTTCTGAGACTATGTCATGTATTTTGGGGGTGACCTGTATCCCCAAGTACTTAAAGCCCTTGGATGCATTATGAAATTCGTTCCCCACTGTTGGGTTATTTCTTTCTTTGTCATTTAGGAACATAATATTAGACTTGGTTTTGTTGACTTTATAGCCAGAGATTTTTCCAAAGGTTGCTATTATGTGAAGAAAGGCAGGAAGGGATTGTGTCAGATTTTTTAAAAAGAGAATGATATCGTCTGCAAAAAGGCTAATTCTGTGTTCACAGCTTCCTATTGTTACTCCCCTTATCAGAGGGTGTGATCTAATTGTTAGGGCCAGTGGTTCTATGGACAATACAAACAAAAGGGGCGACAGTGGACATCCTTGACGTGTTCCTCTGGTAAGTTTGAATGGTTTGGACATCATAGAGTTTGTCAAGACTGCTGCAGTGGGTCTATTGTATAGTAGCTTCACCCATTTAATAATGTTTTGTCCTAAGCCAAATCTAGGGAGTATATCAAATAGATATGGCCATTCCAGCCTGTCAAAGGCCTTCTCACAATCCAGGGAGAGCAGGGCCACATCGGGGCATCCATCTTCTATATTAATAATATTTAAGACTCTTCTAAGATTGTGAAAAGCTTGTCTTCCTACTACAAATCCATTTTGATCTTCGTGAATCAGGCTAGGTAGGAGTTTCTCCAATCTCCGTGCAATGATTTTAGCAATTAGTTTCGTATCTGAGTTTAGGAGGGATATGGGTCGGTAAGATTCACATTTAGTAGGTGGCTTGCCAGGTTTCAATATTGTAGTAATGAGGGCTGTAGAGAAGGAAGATGGTAAGGAGTCTGTTCTGAAGGCTTCTTCAAGCATATTGAATAAGTGGGGTATCAACATATCTTTAAAGGTCTTATATATTTCAATGGGGAGCCCGTCTGGGCCAGCAGCTTTCCCACTTTGCATAGACATAAGGGCACTATAAAACTCCTCTAACTCTAATGGTCTCTCCAGAGTTTCCTTGTCTTCTTGAGAAAGAGTAGGGAAGTCCAGGGCATCAAGAAAACCATTTAAAGATGTTTTATCAGCTGAGAAACCAGATTTGTAAAGTGTTTCATAGAATTTCTGAAATGTTTCATTTATTTCTTTAGGGTCTGAAGTAATTGTTCCATTTGATTTTTCTATCTCATGTATTGATCTCTCATTCTGTAGAGTTTTAATGCGCCAGGCAAGTAATTTGCCTGCCTTTTCCCCCTGATCATAGAATTGTTGTTTTAATTTATTTAGATTATTTAAGGCCTTATTTACTGATATTTCATTATACTGGGCTCTAAGTGTGGTTAATCTTTGCTCTACAGATGGTGTCTTATTAGTTACAATTTGCTCTTCTAATGTTTTAATTTCTTTTTCAATTTCTAACAGCTTCTTTTTAGATTCTTTAGATTTAAAACTGGTATAGCTTATTATTTGCCCTCTGATGTAAGCCTTAAAGGCATCCCATCTGGTTAGCGATGAAGTTTCATTTTTGTTGAGCTTGAAAAACACATCTATATTTGCATTAAGGAACTGTACAAACTCAGGATCTTGGAGCCATTTGTTATCAAATCTCCATCTAGGAGGTCCATTGTATTCTTTATAAACATTATACTCTAAAGATACTGCTGCATGATCGGATATTATTATGCTATTGTAATAACAACTCTTGATTTTGAATAGTGAGGTGTTAGAAATGAGAAAATAATCAAGTCTGGAATAGGTATTGTATGTAGTAGAGTGGCATGAGAATTCTCTCTTATCTGGGTTATGTTTCCTAAATATATCACACAGCCCCAGCTCTGCCATGAAGTGGTGAATTACCTTTCTTGTATGACTATGAGACGAGTCTTGACCACCCTCTCGGTCCATATTAGTTTTCAAAACACAATTGAAATCTCCCCCCATTATAACTTCCCCCCTTAAGGTTGAAATTGTTAGAAAAATATTCTTGTAAAAATCAGGATCATCCTTATTCGGCCCATAGACATTAACTAAATTAAGATAATTTCCAAATAAATTACCCTGTAGAATTATATATCTGCCCCCAGGGTCCATGATAGTTGAGATTATCTGGATTGGAATAGATTTGTGAATTAAGATAGCTACTCCTCTAGCATGAGAGGAGAAGTTAGCAGCAAACACTTGCCCCTGCCACCTTCTACGTATTCTGATGACTTCAGTGGAGACTAAGTGTGTTTCCTGTAGAAATATAATTCTAGAGCCCAAGTGTTTTAGTCTAGTCATCACCTGTTTTATTTTCACCAAACTGCCTAAGCCTCTTATGTTCCATGACGTTAATTTGCATACCTGATTATCTGCCATTAGGGGATGCTATGAAGATTCTTAACAAAGAGCATGAGCTGTACTGTTGAGTTGGGTAATATGAGGGAAGACGGAGAAGAGGGAAAAACAAAAAAAATAATAAGAAGAAATAGAATGACAATACACTTGAAATAATGAAAACCCACACAAGAACCACACTAAAAACATTTTGCTAGAACATGCAAAATGTTGAACAGGTAACATCCACCTACTGACTGCCTACTTTACAGTCTAAGCTAAGAAAATCCACCTTCCAATAGCTCCTGATTAGGAGCAAAAGTAAATCAAATAAACTAAATTAACCACCCTTAGTCTCTGTGTATTCAAATAATATCAGTAATAATACCACCCCTTTATGTTAGGAAAAATGAACGTTTTAGATTATGCTATAGCCTATAACATGTGTAAGGTTAAACTTTAAATGGTTCTGAAAGCAAATAGGTTACTCATTTAGACTCATTTAGTTAGTGACACCCTTCAAGGTGAGAGACAGCAGAGCAATACCAGGCCCAACCGAATCAGCCATTCCTCTTCCTCACCCTGCAAACATCCTTCAAATCAAATCAGCCTCCTGTACTGTACCATAAGTAAACATTTCTATTGCATTTCTATTGCAAGTATTCATTTGCACATATAGCAATAAATCACCCTGACTCTGAAACAGATTCATCGTCAATGCTGTGAAGAAACTTATCCACTTCTCCGGGCGTCTGGAAGACGATGACTTTGCCCTCATATGTCACCCGGAGCCTGGCAGGGTACTGAAGACCATACTCTATTCCCTTGGAGTATAGAGTCCGTTTCACCGCATAGTAGGCGTTCCGCTGGCGTTGCACGTCGGCTGAGAAGTCTGAGAAAAGCTTCACCTGTCGGTTGTTGTACATAATCGCCTTCTTCTTCCGTGCCGCGTCCATCACCCGCACTTTATCTTTGAAGTTCAGGAATTTCGCGATCAGTGGTCTAGGACGTTCAGTGGCCGGCTTCTGCTTGCCTGAAGAGCTGGCAGGTGGAGTAACTGCGATGCGGTGAGCTCGCTCGATCCGCAGCGGATGGGGGAAGTTCTCTGGTCCCAGGACTTCGGTGAGCCAATTCTCCAGAAAGGATTCAGCGTCAGCACCCTCCGCCTTTTCTTCCAGCCCAATGATGCGTAAATTAGAACGGCGTGAGCGATTCTCAAGGTCGTCATTCTTTTCAGTAAGTTGTTTCACTTTAGCTTCTAACTCAGACACCGTTGCTGTTAGCTGTGCTGTTACGTCCTCCGTGTCTCCTATACGTTGTTCAGCTGTGGTCATTCTGCTTTTGATAGCGTCCAAATCCGATCTAATGTGGGCTATGCCATCTATAACTTCCCTGTGACGCGCCAAGCTTTCAGTCTTGAGACAAGTGATGGCCTCTAATACAACATCTTGGTTTTGGATATCCCTTCGGCCAGAGTTTGTTGCGTCCATCCTCTCGCTATCCTCCACTGAAGAGGCTGCTAGTTCGGGGCTAGCATGGAGTTTGCCACTTGGCGAAGCTTTTGTAGGCTTGTTAGATTGATTGTCCGGTTTAGTTTTGGCCTTTCTTGTGCCTGACATAGTTAACCTTGCTTTTAAGCATATGTGTGTTCTATTTGAGTTCGTTTCAGGGATTTTTAAGGGAGTAGAGTTTGTTCTTAGTTCAGAGACTAAAAAGCAGCGTCTGTCTAGCTTGCCGCCATTACCGCCGGCTGTTCCTGTAGAATTATTCTGATATCCTCTTGGTTGCATCATACTCTCAAAGCCATGGTCCGCAAAGAGCTTTCAAAACAACATGAACAGGCCCTCATCACTGAAAGATATTATCAGGACAGGGGTACAAAAAAGTATTCAAAGCATTAAACATCCCATGGAGCACAATGAAGACAGTTATCAACAAGTGGAGAAAATATTGCTCAACAGTGACTACCAAGATCAGGACGTCCTTCCAAAATTGATGAGAAGACGAGGAGAAAAATTAGTCAGTGAGGCCACCAAGAGGCCTACAGCAACATTAAAGGAGCTGCAGGATTTCCTGGAAAGTATTGGTTGTTCCCTACACGTAACAACAATCAGTCATTTTCTTCATATGTCTGGGTTGTGGGGTAGGGTAGCAAGACATGAAAGCCTTTCCTCACAAAGAAAAATATTGAAGCCCAGCTAAACTTTGCAAAAAAAGTCATATCCAGTCTCCACAACTATGTGGAAAAATGTGGTATGGTCTGATGAGACCAATTTGGCCAAAAGGTATGTTTGGCAGAAAACTGACACAGCACATCATCAAAAGAACACCATACCCACAGTGAAGCATGGTGGAGGCAGCATTATGCTCTGGGGCTGCCTTGCTTCAGCTGGAACTGGGGCTTTAGTCAAGCTGAATGGAATCATGAATAGCTCCAAATATCAGTCTATTTTGGCACAAAACCTTCAAGCATCTGCTAGAAAGCTGAAGATGAATTTCACCTTTCAGCATGACAATGACCCAAAGCATAGATCTAAATCAACAAAGCAGTAGCTTCACCAAAAGAGGATCAAATGTTGTGGAATGGCCCAGCCAGAGCTCAAACCTAAATCTAATTGAAAATCTGTGGGGTGACCTGAAGAGAGCTGTGCACAGGAGAAGTCCTCACAATTTGACAGATTTGGTAAACTTTTGCAAGGAACGGTGGGCAAAAATTGCCAAGTTCAGATGTGCCAAACTGATACTCTTACCCAAACAGACCTAGTGCTGTAATAAAATCAAAAGGTGATTCAACTAAGTATTAGTTTAGGGGTGGGCACACTAATGTAACCAGGTTTGTGTGCGATTTTCTTTTTCTTTTATTCACTAAGCAGTTTCTGATTTGTTTTCACTTTCTTTGTATATATTGCAATTTTGGATTAAGGTGGAATAAGCACTGACAGGATTTATCTTGGTTTCTTGCTCACAAAAAAACCTGCCATTTTTGCAGGTGTGTGTAGACTTTTTATGTTCACTGTATGGAGGGGAAAAGAAAGATGGATAAACTTTTTAAATTAAAAAAAAAAATTCCATTTAGGTTTTTGCGGCATTCAAGCTGAATGTTAATGCCACCACTCAGTGACATCCGCATACGGTGACATCAGTGCATACCCTCTAGCAAGAGACAATGTGATAGTCACAGTCTAAATACCATAAATGCTGATAATGCAACACAATTTTGGATATATTTCAGCTTGCGATGGTAAAACAGTAAATTCTAACGCTAGCAAATTGTAAAATTGCACAAACTATTTAGAGGTGCGTATACACCATTTCAGAAAATTAGATGATGCATAAAAGCTGTTCACGTGCATTTAGCCTTTACGACAGTCCTGTTTCCATGTTGTTGAACTGACTTGGAAATACACTGATCTAAATAAACTGTGTGAGACCTATCATAACTGAGAATTTTATTTTGAAATTGGCCTCAAATACAAATACATTAAAATCAGTGCTTGTCAGTGGCAAGGTTTTGACCTTAGTGAGAGAAATCTGAAAAGGATACTTGGCACAATGGTACACACTCATTGCAAGTTTGCCACACTGTTCTGGAAGTACATTGATCAAAAAGAAAATTTTCAAAAATGATTTCATTTCAATTTGTAGGAAAAAAAATAAAAATAAAAATAAATAATCACAATAAAAACACTTGATTTCAAAATCATTCTGTTGCAGCTGCTAAGACAAAGCTTGGGTTTTATATTATTAATCATTAATAAAACATATCCTGTAAAAAAAAAACCCAAAAACAAATAAATAGCATTTACTACTTGTACTGATGTAGGAATGTAATGCAATATATAGAGGATGTTACATGGTTGCACAAAGATAAGAAGTTTATCTTCAAGTGGTGAATATAGTCAAGAGTGAGTGGAGCAAACAAGTGAAATTATTTTCAACACTAGAAGATAAACTTCATATCTTCGTGCCACTGTGGACCGTTCTTTATATTATATGGACACAAAGATGCCCCCCCCCAAAAAAAACAACAAAAAAAACCAGGCTATCAAAAGAATTTTACTTTTGAATCGGTTTGTCATGCTGACAATGCGCATCCAGTTGGAGTGAAGTATGGGAAATTATTATATATACACAGAACACTTTTTTGATGGGGTAAAAACATGTATTATATTTCCTTCTTGCAGGTTTCATTCATTTTGTTTGATAGCATGCAATACTGTTAGCATATCACTTAATCCTACCTGTATTACATCACTCTTCCCAATGGAGAAGGAGCGTTGAATATGGCTTACAATATTGCATGGTTGTCAAGACAACATGACCTCACACATCAGAGGTCATGTGAATATTCAATGAGAGTTTTTGCTGTGCATGCGCAGAAGCATTTCTTTGTTTGCCAGGAATGAGAAAGATGTGTTGAACACCCAAAAGGCAACCAAAACTTCAGTAGATATTCTTCACACATATTTACAAGAGGACAACATACCAACAGACATCGAAAAACTGGAAAAGAGTGTGTGTGTATGTCAGTGACGAAATGTTACTATTAGAGCTGGGACTTCAGCTCAGTCAAAACTTAGCCAGACACACCAAAAAAGCAACAGGGCAAAAATATTTTGCAAGGGATTAGCGGCAGGGTGCCGGGTAGCTCCACTGTGTGTAGTTGTCTCTGTTGATTTTAAAAGTAACCAAGTAAATTACACTGGGAAATGAATAGTTAAGTATGAGTGAAAAATACTGGGGCAAGTGTGCATGGAAGAAGAGTCTGGAGAGAGAAATTTTAGTTTCTCGGTCGTTAGCCTGTGCTACTTACTCTCGATCGCACTGGCTTGACAGCTTTATTAGCATTTGCTAACACTACTGACGAACGCTACATCGGCTGGAAGGTGACTTCACTGACACGCTGACAGTGCCGACTCACGGTTAAGCTCGCATTGGCCTTTGAGAAGCCCTACAGTGATATCAAAATCTGATTGGTTAATTCATGTCACTTCCTACATGAACAGACACTGCCATGGCCTTCTCTCCTGGCAGCTAAGTCCTAACCAATAAATGAGCCAGCTCTAAACTCTTTTCATCCGAGAGATATCAAACAAACAAACAAACAAACAAACAAATAAAACCTCATTGGATAACTCCAATTTAATGTTTTCAGGAAAGTAACCTTTACATTTCTGAAGCAAATTTGATAGAAAATGAGGCCAAAATAAAATTAGAAAAGAATAATTATAATAAAATTAGGAAAATATTAAAGAATTAAATAAATTAAATGTAAGATTTATCATTTAAAATGATATGTCTGAGATGTTTGGGCCTTCTCTGAAGGTCTAGAAGGCTCTGATGGTTCCCCGCTGGTGTATGTATGTATAATAATAATGTTGGCTTTTTTTCTTTTTGTATATCAGATACTGTATATTCCATTCAGCTAGCATGATATTGAACTCGTCTTTGACTCGTTCAGTATCATACTAGCTGAAGAGAATATATCCAATATACCACTCAACACCAGCTAATAATATTTAAATATGTCACTCAGATCTGCAATGTATTTTGCATGAAAAATGCAAGTTTTTCAACACGAGAAAATAAACTTCATATCTTCAAGCCAACATGTGATGTTCTTTGTTTGTGAATATGGCTATATAATAAAAAAGTACCCAAATTTATCAAAACAATTCATTGATTCCCTCACAAGTGACATATAGAGATTTATGTCATGGTTTTGGATCTCCATGTCCTGGATGTAGCTTGTATGAAAAAAAATTAAGAGCGGCATATTTCCCAGTAAAAAACTCATGTCCATATAATATAATATTGCACTTCTAGTGAGTCTTATGCCCTGCTCCGACAACCTTCAGAATGTGCATATTTTGGGGTTTTTAGTATTTTAAGTGTGCCCAGATGGTAACAAGGAGAGGGAAAGGCAGTCAGAACTGAGGGGGGTGGTGCTACCAGACAGCATAACAGGAGATGTGGAAGACAGCTATAAGTACCTTAGAATCCCACAGGCAAATGGCAACCATGAAGAGGCCACTAGGAAAGCAGCAACAGCCAAATATCTACAGAGGGTAAGGCAAGTCCTGAGAAATCAGCTGAATGGGGAGAACAAGGTCCGGGCCATCAACACACGTACAGCCTGCTGGTCATCAGATACCCTGCTGGCATAATAAGCTGGCTGAAGGAGGAGATAGAGGCCACCGACATCAGGACAAGAAAACTCCCAATAATGCATGGAGGGTTTCACCCGCAAGTCCAGCACCCTGAGGCTGTACGCTAAGGGGAATGAAGGAGGTCGAGGACTAGTGAGCATCAGAGCCATTATCCAGGATGAAACAACTAAGCTCCAAGAGTACATCAGGAAGATGGCCCCAAATGATAAAGTGCTTAGTGAATACTTCAGGCAGCAGAAAACCAAGAAGGAAGTGCAAGAGGACCCATCATGGAAAGACAAACCAATGCATGGGATGTACCACTGGCAGATAGAAGAAGTGGCTGATCTTGAAAAATCCTACCAGTGGCTGGATAAAGCTGGACTGAAAGATGGCACAGAGGCACGAATTATAGCTGCACAGGAACAGGCGCTAAGCACAAGATCGATAGAGGCTGGGGTCTACCACACGAGGCAGGGCCCCAGGTGCAGACTGTGCAAAGATGCCCCTGAGACAATCCAGCACATAACAGCAGGGTACAAGATGCTAGCAGGAAGAGTGTACATGGAACGCCATAACCAAGTGGCTGGCATGGTGTACAGAAACATCTGTGCAGAGTATGGCCTGGAAGTTCCGAGGTCAAAGTGGGACACACCTCTGAAGGTGGCTGAGAATGACCAAGCTAAGATCCTGTGGGACTTCCAGATACAGACAGAGAAACTGGTAATGGCAAACCAACCAAACATGGTAGTGGCAGACAAACAGGAGAACAAGGCTGTGGTAATGGATATGGCAATACCAAGTGACAATGACATCAGGAAAAAGGAACTTGAGAAGCTCAAAAAGTATCAAGGGCTGAAAGAAGAGCTAGAAAAGATGTGGAAGATGAAGACAATAGTGGTCCCCTGTGGTGATAGGAGCCCTTGGTGCAGTGACCCCCAAGCTGGGAGAGTGGCTCCAACAGATCCCAGGAACAACATCTGAGATCTCTGTCCAGAAAAGCGCAGTCCGAGGAACAGCTAAGATACTGCGCAGGACCCTCAAAACTCCCAGGCCTCTGGTAGAGGACCCAAACTTGATGGGAAAAAGACCACCCGAAGGAGGGGTGAGTGGGGTATTATATATCACACCTCATTTTACTTAATGAGGTACTGATTAGGTTATCACCTGAACCAAATTTTATTTAATGAGGAAAAGTATAAAATCACTGCTGTGGCTTGTGACCAGTTTGGATGGCAAAAACAGTGCTAGTAGTAACTTAAATTTAATTGGAATACAAAATGTCTATTCATTATGCCAATGGAGTGAGAAAGAAAAGTTTTAAGTGAGGAAAAAGAAGGGTTCAATTCTGGCTTTCCTGGCCATGGAATACAGTGAGTGTCAGGTTGCTTCCATCCTCAAAATTTCAAAGACAGCAGTTCATAAGAACAACGTCAAGCAGCAGACACTGGAGACAATAAAGTTACAGACTGGCAGAGGGTGAAAACGACTCTCTGCTGACTGAAATGATCGTCAACTCCTTCAAATATCACTCAACAACATCACGTGACCTACAAAAGGAATGGCAAATGGCAGCTGGAGTTAAGTGCATGGCAAGGATGGTTTGAAACCGGCTTCTCTGGGTGGGGTTGAAGTCATGCAAAGTGAGAAAAAAGCCCTTCATCAGTGAGGAGCAAAGAAGAGCCAGGCTGAGGTTTGCTAAAAACCATAAGGATTGGACCATAGATGACTGGAGTAAGGTCATCTCTGAGGAGTCTAATTTTCAGCTTTTCTCATCACCTGGTTGTCTCATGGTTAGATGGAGACCTGGAGAGGCCAACAAGGCACAATATCTCACACCTATTGGGAAAATTTGGTCGAGGATCAGTGATGATCTGGGGGTGTTTCAACAAGACTGGAATGGGGCAGATTTTTGTTTGTGAAGGACACAAGAATCAAGCCACATACAAGGTTATCTTGGAAGAAAATTTGCTTCCTTCTGCTCTGACAATGATCCCCAACTCTGAGGATTGGATTTCTAGCAGGACAATGCTCCATGCCACACAGCCAAGTCAATCAAGGTGTGGATGGAAGACCACAAGATCAAGACCCTGTCATGACCAGCCCAATCTCCAGACTTGAACCCCATTGAAAACCTCTGGAATGTGACTGAAAGGAAGACAGATGGTCACAAGCTATCAAACAAAGCTGAGCTGATAGGATTTTTGCATCAGAAATGGCATAAAGTCACCCAAGAGCAACATGAAAGACTGGTGGAGAGCATGCAAAGACATATGAAAGCTGTGATTAAATGTCAGGTTTATTCCACCAAATACTGATTTCTGAACTCATCCTCAGTTCAAACATTAGTGTTTTGTTGTTTAAAATTGAATATGATCTTGATATCTATGTCTTATTCAAGGTCTCAAAACACTTCTTTTTTTATTTTGACCAGTTATCATTTTCTGCAATTAATTGTGCTAAATGACAATATTTTAATACGTAATTTGGGGGAATAATTGTCAGTAGTTTATGGAATAAAACAAAAATATTCATGTACCTCAAACATGTACCTATAAATAGCAAAACCAGAGAAACTGATAATTTTGCAGTAGTTTAATGTTTTCCAGAGCTGTACAAAATTATGCTTTTATTACTGTACTTCTGTAAGACGTGTAATATTGTACTTGTAGTGAGTCTTACATTCCACCCACTGTACTGAAGCCATACTATATACTCTTACTGCAATATGTTCAATATCCTGCAAGATATTGAACATATGGACCAGCTGGGACTCAACACCTCCCTGTGCAACTGGCTGCTGGACTTCCTGACGGGGAGACCACAGGCTGTATGG
>JAOANJ010000027.1:26683699-26693828 GCA_026413345.1 Ariopsis seemanni
ACAGTGAAAGGTGGTCCCCAGAAGAAAAAAATTGGGACAAAGTGGTCCTTGGTCTGAAAAAGTTTGAGAAACACTGTGCTAGGCCTACTTTTAAAGCCAAACAAAATCCAAAAAGTAAACTCCTTTATACTGACAGATAATATCCATACAAGACATTGTTTGAGTGTTCCCTTGTTCATATTTGTATTGTATACTGTTTTACATTTTATTTTAAAAGAAAAATGTCCCTGGGCACTGCCATCTCACTCTCTCCGAAGTTCAAATATTGCACTCTGAGTACAAATCGTGACATTACTGACTCCAAACATGACTCACCGAGGCTATTGGAGCTCGTGGACACATCATTTCTAAATTGTTGTAAACAACCCTAAAGATGCCTGAGTGCCAAGCGTTTGGGTGTAAAAATAAGTCCCATCATTGATCATTTTATGTGACATGCTTTTGTTTTACTGATTGAAAAGTGATCTTTTTAGACCATTGCTATGGCAATGAGATTGTTTGCTAGTATCTGTATCAGTACTGCGTCTGCATTATCTAGTCGAGTGAGATTTAAACTTCATAAAATGAAGTCTGTTGATTTATGACTTTTATTGGCAATAAAAATCACATGGTTGCAGAAAAATTCTGATTAGATTTTTAAAATTGGAAGCCTTTTTGTGTCGCGTACATTATAGCACAGTGAGATTCTTTGTCTGTATTCAACCCATCTGAAGCAGCAAAATCATGTGCACGCGCACACACACACACACACACACACACACACACACACACACACACACACAGAGAGGTGATTATTATTACCACTACTACTAAAATATCTGGCAAAAACTTAGGATCCTCTAGCCACATTTAAGCTTACAAACCTGTTTGTCAAGGCCGTTTGTGCTCTACTGGG
Source organism: Ariopsis seemanni (assembly GCA_026413345.1). Classification (NCBI taxonomy): domain Eukaryota; kingdom Metazoa; phylum Chordata; class Actinopteri; order Siluriformes; family Ariidae; genus Ariopsis; species Ariopsis seemanni. Next base: position 26,684,595 of record JAOANJ010000027.1, read on the forward strand.
TAGTTTCTTGTAGCTCATAAACTGTGTATATATACAGTGGACAGTGACGTGCTGCAGACAGATGGTATGAAAATCTGTATGCATGTTATATCATCCATTTTTTTGCCCGGGATATCAGTCCAGTCAGCACAGCATTTACTCTCCTTATCTTGGGGCATTGGGTGGCATTTTGTACACTCTCACCACTCAACAGGCTGACTTGCACAGCCTGTGTTCATTTAATCCACTGTCACTTCTGGTATCATCGGAATCACTTTCACTGTTTGTTTCTTCCTCCCCGGGCTCATATTCTGGCTCAAACATATACAGTTGAATACCTTTTCATACAAGCGCATTTTCCATGTTTGCAGAGCAAACCAACAAAAAAAAAAAAAAAGACTACAACCTTGAATCGATAAATCTGTGTCGCTATGGGAACCAGTGTTCTGGGGAACTGCCTATATCACAGCTGGATATCCAGTTCAGTGAAAATGGCAGCGCCTAGGTAAGCCTACTTTTAGCAATATTATAACTTTTAAAATGCATAAATTGTTATAAAATTTTTAATGTAAACGTGCGGTGGGGTACATCAGGGCACTTGCTGTGATGGGAAAACAGTGTTTATTTTTGGGTTTTGTTTGACTTTTACGTTATTATACTTTTATAAAGTTCGGCCAAGTTACAGGTAGGCTTAGTTTTAACATTTATTAATATAAAGTTTAAAAATGTGTGTGTCAGATATGTTTCAATCTATGATACCATTACTTGTAAGCTTATTGTAGCACTTTTGTTGGGTGTGGTGGGACACTGATGCACTGGAATAGACGGGTTAGTTGCTTGGCAATTTTATATACAAGTTTTTCAGCTTTATTTCACACACAGGCACACAATTCCGATCCCCAGGGATGCTCCCTCCCTCTCTGCTTCCTCTTTCCATATTAGCCCTCGACTATCACTGCAAGACAGGCGCACATACAAACTTATGATAATAGCCAGCCAACCCTAGGAACTGTTTCACCCCCTTTTTGGTCTTGGGCCTCAGGCAGGTCTCAATTGCTGTAGTCTTGTCAGTTTGGGGACACACCTGCCCATGACCCATGTGGAAGCCCAAATACCATACTTTAACCCACCCAATCGCACACTTCTGTGGGTTATCCATGAGCCCCATGTGCTTCAACGACTCCAGAACAATTTTAAGGTGTTTTATGTGCTGCGGCTAATCATTGCTATATTTAGTGATGTCTTTGAGGTAGGCTGTAGCACAGGCAGTGTGTGGGCGAAGGACTTTGTCCATGAGACGTTGGAACATCGCCAGGACCCCGAATAACCTCAGTGGAAGGGTGACAATTTGGTGTAAACTGAACGGGGTGGAAAAAGCCATTTTTGCAGGGTAGGGGAGTCAAGGGGATCTGCCAATATTCCTTTGTTAAATCTAGTGTCAAATAAAAATGAGCCACACTTAACTGATCAAGCAACTTGTCAGTGCAAGGCATCAGTATGCGTCAAATTTAGACACCATGTTGACCTTTCTGTAGTCCACACAGAACCGGACCGACCTGTTGGCCTTTGGAACCAAGACCACTGGGCTGCTTCAGTCACTGTGCGACTCCTCAATCATTCCCATATCAAGCATAACCTTGAGTTCAAACCGAGCTACAGTTTTCTTGTGTTTGGGTAAGTGGTATGGGTGGCTACGCGCCACTACTGGGGGTGTCTGGATGTGGTATTCTATGAGGTGGGTGTGACTGGGAAGAGGCAAGAACATGTCAGAAAACTCTGCTTGCAACTTGGCAGCCTCTGTGTTGGGACGGTGAGAGGTGGTGTCCACAGGAGACTGCGGTGGGTTGAAAGGCTACATTCATTTTTACTTCCAGCCCCAGCTCCTCCCTCTCCTGAACAACTATCATCAGTGCCATCAGGATCCACTTGTCCCGTAGTTTAAGCAGATCGAGGTGGTATATCTGCAGTGCCCTGCCCCAATCCATTCGCTTCCTCATAGTTGATGTCCCCAATTCGTTGTGTGACTTCAAAGGGCCCTTGCCAATTGGTGAGCAATTTAGAGCTTGACGTGGCTAATAAAATGAGCGTTTTATCTCCTGATGTGAACTCTCACAGGCGTGCACCCCTGTTGTACAGCTGGGATTGACGTTCTTGCACCTGCTGCAAATTTTTCTGGGTTAGTTGACGGAGTGTGTGGAGTTTTGTGCACTGGTTGAGAATGTATTGAATTTCATTTTTACAAGTAGAAGGTCCTTCCTCCCAATTTTCTTGTATCATGTCTAGGACCCCACGAGGCTTGCGCCCATACAATAATTCAAACGGAGAAAACCCCATGGAGGCTTGTGAAACCTTCTGTACTGCGAATAAGGGGGGGCTTGAGCCATTTATCCCAGTTAGATGTGACTTTGCGCTCAAACTTGATTCATAAAATTTTTAAGGGTTTGGTTAAATTGATCAACCAAGCTGGCTGTCTGTGGGTGATAAATGCTTGTGTGGATTGATTTAACCCCCAGCAACTCGTAGCATTCGTGAAGTGTGTGTGTGTGTGTGTGTGTGTGTGTGTGTGTGTGTGTGTGTGTGTGTGTGAGAAATAAACATGAATCCTGACTGATCAGGACACTCTTTTGGAATCCCAACTAATTTTAAATAGTGCTTGTGCGACATTACGTGCAGAAATGTTATGCAGTGGTACTGCTTCCAGGCATCGTATTGCATAGTCCACTAGGACTAAAATGAAGCAATGCCATTGTGCCAACTAGTCTAATGGCCTGACGAGATCCATCCCAGTTCGTTTGAAGGGGATCTTGATTACGGGAAGAGGGCGCAATGACTCTTTTGGGGTGGCCACAGGATTCACCAGTTGGTATTCGTGACATGCTGCATACCACCTGCAGACATCCCTGTGAATCCCTGGCCAATAGAAGTGGGCCATGAGATGGGTCAGTGTTTTATCCTACCCTAGGTGTCCTGCCATAGAGTTATAATTAGCCACATGGAATACAAGTTCCCTGTGGCTATTTGGGACCAGCAACTTTGTCACTTTTTTGCTGGTCTGAATGTCCTGCATCATTCAGTACAACCTATACTTAATTACTGAAAAGTACAGGCAGGCAAGTGCAACGTTGGGCTGGATGGTTTGATCATCGATTATTCTCACTTGGTCAGAAATGTGTTGCAGAGTCTCATCCTACACCTGGTTGAGAGAGAAATCCTCTTGGGAATCCCAGAGAGAACAAGGAGGGCTGGGGTGCTCCCGGCTCTCCATATCGCTCCCCACTTACTCTGTCGCTATGATTCGAAGCTGATGTAGATGGCTCTGGAATAGCCTCCCAAGACAACGCTATGCAAGGAACCCCCTGTGATGCATTACTGCAGGCTCCACCCACCAGTTCTTGCTCCATCAAACACCTCACAGGGTGAGGTGCAGACTAACTGCTGCCTCCACACTGATTTGATTTATTTATTTTTTCTTCCCTAGAAATTGGAATCGGACAGACACCAGCAGGTATTCATGAACATCCCTGTGCACACAGAACCTTCACCAAATGTGCTGTACCCAGTGCCTCACCTTGAACCAAAATTTGATGGATGGAGGTCTGATCACAGCCTGAATCCAAAAATGTATGGTAGGCACCCCCTTAGATACTCACTGGTATGTGGTACGCTCCAGCTTGATTGGGGGCATTATGTGGCACTTCAGGGATCCGGTCCACTGCCCCACCTCCATCGCTTAGCACTGGTCCTGGAAGTACCCAGGTCCCCTGCAGCACCAGCACACTGGCCCAGGCTTCACCTCTGCACCGGCAGTTTGGGGATCACTTACCTGAGGGGGAGGAGACACAAACACAAGGGGAGTAGGAGAGGGGGACCATGGGCTCAGCAAGCTGGCTGCCAGTGGGGTCGACCCCTTCTTCTATGGTGCAGGGACAGGGAAGGGGTGGGAGGAAAGGAGAGAGAGAGGCAGCATGCCCATCTGCCACCGGAATTGCCACCAGATGGTCCTCAGCCAGACTGATGACTCTATCCAGTGACAGCAGGTGGTGGCACTGAACCCAGTCTGCTGTTCCTCATGGCAGCCAAACGATGAATTGCTCCAGTGCGACCACATCAGTGATGCCAGTGAAGTCACGACCATACTCCCTCAGCCACTGCCAGCAGGTGTCCTGGAGCTGCTGACCAAATGCAAATGGCTGGCTGACCTTCTCCATAGTCGGTGTGTGGAAGCGCTGACTATGTTGCTCGGGAGTGCAGCCGATGCATTGTAGTTTGGCTTGCTTCAAGGCTGGGTACACCAGCCTTCTGGGTGTAGATGCTGAGCATCGAGCTGTGCATCTCCTGTCAGGAGCAGCAGTAGGCGCTCCCCCCATGCATCCTTGGCTTGATCAGAGAGCGTGAGGAAGGCCTTTAGATCATCGTGCAGCCCCATCTTCGTCAGCATGATGTGGGGTACCCGCTGATGCGAGCAGGTTCCAGAATGCCTGGCAATTCTCCTGATGGACCTGCAGCAGTGCTCTGAAGTGCTGCTCCTGCTCATTACACAGGTCGACCAGCGCCTGGTGCTGGTTCTGTTGGGTGGCAGTGAGGGCATGGATAAGCTCTTTAACTCTTTACCCCTTAAAGCAGTTGCTACAGCCACCCTTGTATATGTATATACTGTTCACCCTTAGAACATATTTACAAGAAAAAAAAAGTCATCAAATGTCGTCATTATGGTGCATACACACCGGCGTCATATGTCGTCATTATGGGGAATATACACGGGGTCGTCATATGTTGTCATTAAGGGGTAAAGAGTTAAAAGGCAAGGCCTCCATGTTCTTTCTCTGTATTCAACCCATCTGAAGCAGTGAAAATGTGTGCACACTCTGTGTGTGTGTTTTCACTGCTTCAGATGTGTTAAAAACAGAGAAAGAACTTTGCTGTACTGTAACATATTTGTAACAAATAAAGGCTTCCAATTCTAAAAATCTAATCAGAAATTTTTTGTAACCATGTGATTTTTATGGACAACAAAATACGCAAATCAACAGACTTTTATGATGTTTAAATATCACTCACTAGTATAGTAAGTCGATTATTGCCATCTAAAAAGATTGCTTTTTTTTTTTTTCAGTGAATAAAAACAAACAAAAGCATGTCACATAAAATGATTGGGCTTATTTTTACACCCAAACACTTGACACTTGGGCATCTTTAGGGCTGTTTACACCAATTTGGGTGGCACAGTAGTGTAGTGGTCAGCACTGTCGCCTCATAGCAAGAAGGTTCTGGGTTTGAGCCCAGCGGTCGACAGGGGCCTTTCTGTGTGGAGCTTGCGTGTTCTCCCCGTGTCTGCGTGAGTTTCTTCCGGGTGCTCTAGTTTCCTCCACAGTCCAAAGGCATGCAGTTAGGTTAACATGGAGTGGGCTTGGGCTGAGGTGCCCTTGAGCAAGACACCGAACCCCCTACTGCTCCCCAGGTGCTGTAGCATAGCTGCCCACTGTTCTGAGTATGCGCGTGTGTGCTCATGTGTGTGTGCATGTGTACGTTCACTGCTTCAAATGGGTTAAATACAGAGGATGAATTTCACTGTGCTTGAGTGTGCATGTGACAAATAAAGGCGGCTGCTTCTTCATTTGGAAGCAATGTGTCCACAAGCTCCAATGGCCTTGGTGAGTCATGTTTGGAGTTGGTGACATCGTGATTTTACTCGGTGTGTTATTTGAATCTCAGAGAGAGTAAGATGGCAGCATAAGGGACATTTTTTTTTCTTTTAAAATAACCATGCAGATAATGTGGTCAGCAGTGTTCCTTTGATGGCTAATGAGTGTAGATACAAGAAAGACAGATCTAATTAACTGGCAGCTGAGCATTTATCTTGTGATCACCCAGGTAAGAAATTACATCAAAGATCACAGTCCACGCCAGAGACCTGCAAGTATGCGAGACAACTGGAAGAGGAGTGTCCCCAGCAGCTCTAGTGCTGTAAGTGTGCAAAGTAGCAGCAATGTCAGCATGGTTAGCAGCACCAGCAGCAGTTCAGGATCAATAAGTTCCAATTCGTCTGCAAGCATCAGTTGTGCTCACAGTGATGGCAACCTGGCCACTGTGGCTGAGCGCATCCGAGATTCCAAGGTAGGCCCAAGAGCACATGTCTTTTCCCTCGTGGAATATTTAAACAGTGAAAGCACCTTAAATTTTTGGAAGTTTGAGTTTGCACAGAACAGTATTAAAGGATATGGTTTTATAAAATTATCAGGATTTATAGGGTGCAAAGCTGTTATTTAACATGAATTACCCCTTGGGGTCGAGAGCTTTGCCGGCAAAGCTCGACAGGTTCAGAATGAGTAGGTTATGTGCTTAAATAAATATCTTCGAGTTTATCATACAAGCATGATAAACATATTGAGAGAAACTTTACACTTTCCTGTGTGCCCACTGCCAAATCATATTATAGCTTTTATATTGCCTAAATTAGATGAAAAATAAAACTCGTCACCTCACTCAGTCACACCGGAGTTGGAGTGCTGAGTGCCCACTTACGCATTCATAAGACTATTCGCATGGTAACAGCATGATAATCACTTTTATGCTTTCTGTTTTAATTGGTTTCTCTTTCACAGTGGGAAAAGAGATAAACAGGATAAAATCTGACAGACATAGTTTAGGCTATTTGGAGGTAAAACTTATTGAGAGATGGCGGGCAGATTTTATGTGCTTCGGATGATTCAGGACAGCGATTCATTTCATAATTCAGGACAGCGATTTAATTCAATTTTGAGAACTGCAATACTGATGAGCAGTGCCTTTATTTATTTATTTTTCTTCGACTCGATCCAGCCAAAGATCAATTCGAGTAAGTTTAAATATTTCTTCTATTTATTATGAGCAGATCGGTTGATACAGTGCACGTACAGGAAAAATGACTAAGCAGTTTTTTCCAGAGTTAAAAGTATTTTCCTCAAAATAGTTAATTTTGCTCCATTTTGAGTTTAGAGAATAAAATTTGGAGTGGGAGCAAAATTACAGAGTAATTGTGTAACAGAGGAACAGAGTTGGTTATGGCTCTGAACTGAGTAAAATAGTACAAGAGTTAATTTCAAGACACACTGAATAAAGTTAAATACCAGATAAATGAAGCTGTTGTAAAAAGCAGTTTTAGAATTGTGTTGGAATGTGTGAAAAAACATTACATTACCCATTGTGATGAAATGTTTTGGTCACTTGAGGTGATTCTGTTCACTCTTAGGAACGTATCAAGCACAAAAACTTAAATCTGCTCCATTGATTTGGACAATTAACTGGCCATCAAAAAAATTGTGTCCTATTGTTTTGGGATAAAGGGTTGGCAGTGGGAGGGGTATTCAATGAGAGAGAGAAAAATTTCCATTCCATGAGAAGAGTAAAAAGCCTTCCCACTGCCAACTCTTAATTCCATCAGGTCAGCTCTTAAACCCATCAGGTCAAGTCACAGTGGGTAAGACACATTCCAACACACTTCTAAACTGCTTTTTACAACAACACTATTTATCTGGTATTTGGGTTTATTTTGGTATTTGACTCTATTCAGTGTGTTTTGGAACTAACTCTTGTGCTATTTTACTCAGTTCAGAGCCACAACCAACTCTGTTACACAATTACTCTGGCATTTTGCTCCAACTCTACATTTTATTCTCTATACTCAAAATAGAGCAAAATTAACTATTTTGAGGAAAATGCTTTTAATGCTGGAAAAATTGCTCAGTCATTTTTCCTGTGCATGCACTATAGCACACACATCAACTGATCTGCTCATAATAAATAGAAGAAATGTTTACACTGACTCGAGTTGACCTTCAGCTGGAACGAGTCGAAATTTAAAAAAAAAAAGGCACTGCTCATCATCACTGTCACAATTCTCAAGATTAATTTGAATCTCTGTCCTGAAACTGATTCGCTGTCCTGAATCATCCGAAGCGCATAAAATCCGCATGCCATCTCGCAACAAGTTTTACCTCCAAATAGCCTAAACTATGTCAGATTTTATCCTGTTTACAGTGGGCGTTCCCACCATGAAAGAGAAACCAATCAAAAGCAAAAGAGTGAAAGTGATTTATCATGCTGTTACCATGTGAATCGTCTTTTATGAATGCATAAGTGGGTGCTCAGCGCTCCAACTCTGGTGTAACCGATTAAGGTGACAAGTTTTATGTTTTATTTAATTTAGGTAATTTAAAAGCTATAATATTATTTGGGAGTGGGCACATAGGAAAGTGTAAAATATAAAGTTCCTGTCAGTATGTTTATCATGCTTGAATGATTTAAAAAAAAAAACTCGCGAAGATATTTATCTAAATACATGACCACCTCATTCTAAACCTGTCGAGCTTCGCCGGCAAAGTTCTCGACCCCAGAGGGTTAATGCTGATTATCCACTGGACTGATTTTGTCATTCAGTTCCTGGTCATAACATCCATTAAACTTCTTTTTTTACTAGACTAAAATCCATTAGGAGTCTTTCAGCCTTTTACTTGTTCTGCTGTCAGCCTCCTTTATTATTAATATATTTATCACCTTGTAAATGAATCTGCATCCATTCTTTTTCTGAGCTTTTTGACAGTGCTTTAGTTTACCATTTCTACCATTTCACAGCAGTTTTTAAATCACAGTTTACAGTGTCTTGCAAAAGTATTCATCCCCTTGGTGTTTGTCCTGTTTTGTCACATTACAAGCTGGAATTAAAGTGGATTTTTGGGGGGTGAGCACTATTTGATTTATACAACATGCCTACCACTTTAAAGGTGCTCTCTTTTTTTTTGGTGAGACAAACAATAATTAAGATGAAGAAAAAAAAAAAAAAAAAGAAATCTGGAGTGTGCATAGGAGTTCACCCCCCAAAGTCAATACTTTGCAGAGCCACCTTTTGTTGTAATTACAGCTGCAAGTCTCTTGGGGTATGTCTCTATTAGCTTAGCACATCTAGCCACTGGGATTTTTGGCCATTCCTCAAGGCAAAACTGCTTCAAGTTATGCCACAGATTCTCAATTGGATTGAGGCCTGGGCTTTGACTAGGCTATTCCAAGACATTTAAATGTTTTCCTTTAAACTACTCCAGTGTCACTTTAGCAGTATGTTTAGGGTCATTGTCTTGCTGGAACATGAACCTTCGTCCCAATCTCAAACCTCTGGCTGACTCAAACAGGTTTTCCTCCAGAATTTCCCTGTATTTAGTGCCATCCATCTTTCCTTCAGTCCTGACCAGCTTTCCTGTCCCTGCAGATGAAAAACATCCCCAC
>JAOANJ010000027.1:26726355-26736937 GCA_026413345.1 Ariopsis seemanni
TAAAACTATTCAAAGGTAAGATGGAATTGTGATTTATTTTATCTATTTCAAAACAAAGTATTTTATGTGAGTCGGCAAAGATAAGTGACACAACCCTGGTGCCATGCCTTTATTACATTTGCATGCTGCTTTTGAAGTTTGAAATAAATGATTTTTTAAATATCATATGTTTTTTCTTGTCTATGACAGACAAGAAAACACACTGATTTCATTCATTAACAAAATTAATAACAATTCCATGTGTGGCTATAGAAGCACTCGGAAAGATATAAAGAGTGTCCTGATCATTTCACTGTGTTGCTTTCTTGATGCTATCTCCAACAAGAAGAAACACCTTGATGCTATCACTGCCAAACATGGGCTTGGGCTTTGGATTAATCAAAGTAATGTTATCTCGAGTTTCTGCAGCCTAGACTGACCTTCCCTGTGCCCTGTTATAAAGCTGAACTTCATTCTGATTGATAATACCGGTATGAACATATTTAGACTACTGTCCAACCATGTCATATAAAGTCATCAGGACAATATGGCTAGTTAATGTAATAACTGTCCAATTCTAATTTAAAATTTAAATATGACTCTGTTTACTCAGAGCATGCCATTACCACTGAGCCCATCAACACCATGATGGCAAGTTTGATGAGCTGCTCATTAATCATTGTGAATATATGAGATGGCAGAAAATCAATAAAGTCTATGCTCAAGCAGTTTGACTTCTCAGCACACACTCATACAGGAAGGGTGTTAAACAGTGTAATTCAAACGAAAGCCAAAATCTATTCAGGACTGTGACAGTTACCAAAACAGAGTAATTACTGCAGTTGCCAAAATATGCTGGTTTATTCAAAACATTTTTGGGAGTCCATTTTAATGGTTCACTGACCAAGTGATTACGAGGATGACAATACTGAACTTGTATTAATCAGTTCTACACGCTACACTTTTCTGTGTGATGTCCTAATTCACAGAGAAGGCAATCTTCATCACTTCACATATTTGGGAAAGAAAAAAGCCAAGTGTTTAATAACATGGAGTACACACCCAAACAATGCAAACACAGCTGTTCATCCTCTACTTCCAGACTGATCAGTTCTGATTCCATCTCAGTCACAATTATCAGAGGTTACAATTTCTCCATCGAAGGAATGTAAATGAAATATAAAATCAAGATTATTTACTCAGAAAGAGGCCGTCCCCTGAAGGATGCTCCAATTACTGCTGATTGCTGTGAGCCTCCAGATTCTGATTGCTAACTGCATGGGCAGCTGCAAAAGCACCCGTTTGTATGGCTGCCCACTTTATGAGGGAAGATTATGCAATGTTTGGATGTTCAAGTGATTGGGAAACACAATAGAAAAGAGCCTGGGTTTGATTAAGTAACAAATTACCAAGTTCTGACGTATAAGCCTGATAGTATACAATGTCCCTATAATTGCTAATGCTAATCATGAAGGGATGTGTTTCAAACATCATTATTGCGGTTACTGTTCATTTTAGCATACATATCGCACTGGAATTTCATTAGTTTTGTTAGAAAACCTGTTTGGAAAAAATCCTATGCTCAAACAAATGTTTTACCTTTATGGACTATGAATAAATCAACAACTTGTTTTAGAGTAAACCCTACACACCAGAAATATTCCAGATGATGTTTTTCTTTTAAACTTTCCATGATTGTGAGCTATTATCAAATTTAAAACTCTGACCTTACATTCAAAAGTATTTATGAATCTAGAAAATCCAGAAGGCTAGTACACAAAACAGTGCCAAGTTTCCCAAGTTTCTTCTCTTCATACTAAGATCATCTTAACCAGGAGAGACAGACAGCATTTATTGTGCTGTTTGCTCTGTCATTTAACGATGATCTTTGTGCTGTGATGCTTTTGGGAAACTCGGTGTAGAACTTTCAGCAGGTTTAAATGCTACATGAAAGGTTTTTAAATTCAAACAGTACATGTAATAGGAAAACCGGTTAGTCTTACTGAGCAACAGGATAGAACAGTATACAGTAGAAGTATGCGATTTAAGACACAAAGCTAGTGTTTTTAGCAGAGATCAAATTTTAATTCTGAACTATGCTAGTGCAGCTTGCTGAGATAGTGAAAATGACTAAAATAACATATAGCCTAATCATTTAAAACGTGGCATGTCTGAACATGTTATCTTAAACATAAAACCCAGTACAAGAGTAGCATTGCCATCAGCACACAGCAGCAACAAACAAACAAAGCCAAATAAAAATATCCCATGCTGTCCTTGCATACTATCTTGATTACTCATTTTGTCATCAATATTGGCATTAGTATCAGTGAGTAGCCTATAAAAAAATCTACTCATACTCAGTCTGAAAAAATGGTACTGATGCATCCCCTAATAATTATCAAGTAAATTATTACCATTTTAAATAGATGCTGCCTCAAAGCTGATAATATCCTGGATCTTGGAGTTTGTTGGTTCACACTTGAAAGTGCAATCCAGTCATAATTCAAATAATGCATGAACTTATTCGTGTCCTAGCCAGGTAAACTAAATTATAGCCTTCTTTATTCAGCTTTCACTCAACAAGGAACTCTGGCTACCAAGAATAGCCTAATTAATGGCTTGCTAGGAGCCACTGGTTGTAGTTTGACACAATGAAATAACAGTTTAAAGCTTGTAACACCAAAGGAACTGGTGGCATGTATGGGGTATAATGAGAAGCATTTGTGCCAAAGGTATACTTGGGCTGAGCAATATGACAGTATAATATTAAAATTATGATAATTTGTGTCACAATGCACTTTTCTTGTTGTTGTTTTTTTTAACCCCCCCAGCTTTTCTCCCTAATTTAACTATCAATAGCCCGCCCACCAGACAGGTCTCTCCTATCACTTGACAGCTACCAACCAGGGAGGGAGAAGATTATCACATGCTTCCTCCAAGGCTCATGGAGCCAGCAGATCTTTTTTTTTTTTTTGAATGGGGCTTAGGCAACATCGGGGCGGCATAACACACTTGGAGGAAAACACTCCAATATGAGCTCCATATGCATGAGCTCACAGACAAATCCTGATTTTGCCTCACTTTTGATTGACAGGGAGAGAGTATACCACCTCTTCCTTACTGAGAGCAAGGCCAATTTTGCTCTATTGGGCTCCTGGCCATGGATGGTGGAATTCGAACTTGAGATCTCCGGAGGATAGGGCAAACACTCTTTTTTGTTGCATGACATGATATTATGTGAATTGTGATACCTTATTTTAAAATTACAAAAAAAAGTTAAAAAATTGTTTTATACTGTTTTAAATTTTTAAATTGTACAATGTTAAGATTTTCCCCTACTTTTCTGTGCTAATTTAATTCAAGTCTATTGATTTCATTTTATCCTGACACCCTGTAGACCAATTGCCAGGCTGTTACAAGCCTGTTGTTGTGTCACTGAACTAGTTATTTAGAGTAACTGTGAGTATGCAGGCACTTACGGATGTACGTGCGGTGGATGACAGCTTTAGAATAGCAAACCAAGCCAAAATGAGAGACAGGAATTGTAGTCAAAGAACAAGCTAGGGTTGGGCGATCAGCGAACAGAGTAACATGGGCAAAACAGAAATCGAGGAAACGAGAAAACACAAGCAAAGGCCAAACAGGCAGAAAGGCAGTGGTATGTATGGAAAAACCAGAACGATACTTCGCAACATGTGCTTGTGTGACTGGGGTTTAAATACTGAGACAGGTGATGAGGAAATGAATGTCAGCTGAGAGTCAGAAGGTGGGAGATAGAGGGTACTGTGTGTGCTGGAAGTTGTAGTCCGAGCTGTCCATGTTTGTAGTCTGCTCGTCTCCAGCGGGTTTACTGACAGAGCCCCCCTGAGGAGCTACACTCCTTCAGAGGCATCCTTGATCTCTGGGTGCTGGCTTGCTGCGGTGTTGGGTGTGGAAGTCTTGCTTGAGCAGACGGTTGAGGATGTCCTTGGACTTGACCCAACTTTGTTGTTCTGGCCCATACCCTTCCCAATCAACCAGGTACTTGATCTAGCCACCTCTTCCCCTGGAGTTGAGGATTTTGTTGACCTGGTAGATGGGTTCCCCGTCAAGATTCAGAAAAGGGTGATCTTGAGTGGGTGTTTTGTCAGAGATGGGATGACGGGTTTGAGATTGGAGACATGGAAAGTGGGAGAGACTCTGCTGTGCGGTGGAAGTTATAGACGATGAGAGACATTGTTGATGCACCGTAACACCTTGATGGGTCTGATGTAGCATGGTTGTAGTTTCTTACAGGTATGTGTCTCTCATATGTTCTTAGTCACCACCCAGACTCAATCACCAGGAAGATAGGTGGGAGTCTCTCCTCTGTGTCAATCGGCATATGTCTTGTACTTGGCACAGACGACCTCTAGCCACTGATGGACCTCTTCCCAAATGGTTTGGCTGCACTGGAACCACTTGTCTACTGCCTGTACCTGATTGGGTGCATTGTCTAAGGGAAACAAGGGGGGTTGGTAGCTGAGTATGCACTGGAAAGGTGTTAGCTGAGTCGCAGAATGCTTTAGGGAATTCTGCACATAATCGCCCCATGGCAGGAAACGTGCCCAGTCCCCCTGGTTGCGCATGCAGTAGATTCGCAGGAAGCAGCCAATTTCCTAGTTGGCCTGTTCTACCTGCCCATTGGACTGGGGATGGTAGCCGGATGTGAGGTTAACGGACACCCCCAACCTCTCCATGAAGCATGACCAGAACTTGGAGATGAATTATGGGCCTCGGTCACTGACAATGTCTTCAGGGATGCCGTAATATTGGAATACTTGTTGGAAAAGAAGCTCAGCCATTTGGGCAGCCGTAGGGACACCCAGAAGAGGGATGAGCTTCAGAGCTTTCAAGAACCAGTTGATGGTGACCATGATTGTGGTAGTGTTTTGTGATGAAGGAAGGTCTGTGATGAAGTCGATCGCCAAGTGTGACCAGGGTTGCTGTGGAACAGGTAGAGGCATGAGTTTGCTGGCTGGAGGCACTTGAGGAACCTTTGCCTGGGCACAGTCGGAACAGGAAGAGACAAACCAGTTGATTTAGGTCAGCATGTTGTCCCACCAGTACCTATTCTTTAGCATCTGGTAGGTACATTGACCTGTTGGGGTGACCAGCGGCAGGAGAGGAGTGTGCCTAGGGGATGAGTTTGCTGCGTAGATGTGCTGGCACAAAGAGAAGACCAGATGGGATGTGATTAGGTACAGATTGTGGTTGAGAGTTACGGATTTCACTGTCCAGATCCCACGTGATGGATTGTACAAAGTGCTGTGTCGGGATGATAGGTTGAGGTTCTGTGTCTTTGGGAGATGGCTCTACAACCCAGGACAGAGCATCTGCCTTGGTGTTCTTGGACCCTGGTTGGAAGGAGATACAGAAATTAAAACAGGTGAAGAACAGCGCCCACCTGGCCTGATGTGGATTCAACTTCTTGGCCTTCTTGAGATACTCTAGATTCTTATGGTCAATTAGGATGATGAACGGATGAGTTGCTCCCTCCAACCAGTGTCGCCATTCCTCCAAAGCTAGTTTGATGGCCAGCACCTCGCGATTGCCCACGTCGTAATTCCTCTCAGCAGGGGTTAGCTTCTTGGAGAAGAAAACCACTGGGTGTAGTTTCAGCTTTTCCCCAAACTGCTGGGACAAGATGGCTCCTACTCTTGTGTCAGAGGCATCTACCTCCACGAGGAATGGTTTCGTGGGGTCTGGATGCTGGAGATTCGGCGCCAACGTGAAGGCAGTTTTCAGTTTGTTGAGGGCTTCTTCTGCCTGAGGATTCCATTGGAGGCACTTGGGACCCTTTTTCAGGAGAATGGTCAATGGAGCTGCCAAGGTGCTGAAGTTCCTGATGAAACAGCAGTAGAAGTTGGCAAAACCTAGAAATCTCTGGAGGTCCTTGACTGACTTAGGTTGGGGCCACAAGGTAATGGCTGAGACTTTGGTTGAGTCCATGCTGACCCCTTCCGAGCTAATGATATAGCCCAGGAAGGAGATCTTGTCTTGGTGGAATGCGCATTTTTCAGCTTTGATATAGAGGTGGTTCTCCAGCAACCATTTGAGGACAGCTCTGACATGGCTCTGATGACTGGGGAAATCTGAGGAATAGATCAAGATGTCATCTATGTAGGCAATGACGCATGTCCCGCAGCATGTCATTGATGAAACTTTTGAACACGCTGGGAGCCGAAGATAGGCCATATGGCATGACCCGGTATTCGAAGTGACCAGTGGTTGTGCTGAAGGCAGTCTTCCACTTGTCACCTTGTTTAATCCAGATCAGGTTGTAGGCACTTCGAAGGTCCAACTTGGAAAACACCTTGGCTGATCTGAGTTGCTCCAGAGCTGCTGGAACCAGAGGGAGAAGATATGGATATTTAATGGTGACTTCATTAAGCCCTCTATAGTCTATGAAGGGCTGAAGTCCACCTCCTCATTTCTCCACAAAGAAGAAGCCAGCTGAGGCAGGAGATTTCGACAGCTGGATGTAACCTTGTTTGCGAGCTTCCTGGATGTACTCTTCCATGGCAGCATGTTCTTTCTGGGAAAGGGGATAGATGCGATCTCATGGTGGTGCCATGCCTGGAAACAGCTCAATGGTGCAGTTGCAGGGCCTATGTGGTGGTAGTCTGCAGGCCTTCCCCTTGCTGAAGACCTCAGAAAGATCCTGGTAGCATTCTGGAACGTTGTCCATGGAGTCGGGGAGCGGGCTCTCAACTGAGGTGGAAGAAACAATGAGTTGGGGATGAGGGGCAGCTCTGAAAGCACGTCGGTGACCACTGGAGTATCTCCTTGTTCTGCCATGAGATGAGGGGATCATGCAGTTGTAACCAGGGGCAGCCAAGGAAGATATCATGATGGTCAGTGTTCGTGATGTACAAAGAGGTTAATTTGTGATGTAGGGCCCCCACTTGTATCTGCAGCGGCTGTGTCTGTGATGTGACTATGCCATCGCCTATGGGTCCGCCGTCGATAGTCCGGATGCTAAGCGCACTTTGCAGAGAGGTGGCTGGTAGGTTAAGCTTTTGCACGAGGGCTTCGCTGATGAAGTTCCCCTCTGCTCCTGAATCTATGAAGGCAGATAGGACATAAGTGGAGGACGCCATCTTCAGTAACACTGGGATTTTGAAGGATTTAGAGTTACGTTTTCTCACCGGACTTAGGGTTGGAACAGGTCTCTCAGTTGAGGTTCCCCAGGCAGGTCGAACTGGGCAGTGTTGGATGTAATGACCACCACTCCCACAGTCGAAGCACAAAACCCTCCTTGCGCCTTCTGGCATGCTCAGCGCAGGACAACCATGTGCGTGACAGCTCCATGGGTGTGTGGTCCTCGGACGGCAACGCTGGCTTCTTCTCCAGGAAGCCAGTGCTTCAACAGCTGGTCTAGACGTATGGCCAATTTGATCAGGGCGTCCAGTGAGAGGTTCTCATCCCTACATGCCAGCTCGCTGAGTATTTCAGGGTGCAGTCCCTGGTGAAAGACCACTTTGAGTGCTGGGTCATTCCATCCACTGGAGGCTGCAAGAGTCCTGAAATCCAGGGCATATTTGGCAATGCTTCTGGTGCCCTGTGAGCTGGTGAGAAGGCTTTCCCCAACTTCGATTCCCTCAGGCTCATGATCGAATACCTTCTTGAATAGGGAGAGGAACTGTTCATATGACCCCATTGGCTTTCCACCTTTGTTCCAGATGGCTGTAACCCAGTGGAGTGCTTTGCCAGTGAGGAGAGATAGAAATTTAGCGAGTTTGTGTTCTTCCAGAATATCTGGCATGGTGGCGAAATACAATGAGCATTGTAACAAGAAGCCCTTACATGCGGCAGGGTCACCAGCGAACTTTTCTGGTGCGGGGAGTTGCAATGCTGAGTGAGGAGGAGATTCAATGCATGCTAGGAGGGCCTGCGACATAACAGTTGTTAGCTGCGTCATCCTGGTGTTCAGATCCGGGAGCATCTGTTGATGTTCTCCTAACAGTCGCCCCTGTGCGTTGAGAGCTGTCTATTTGTGGTCCTCCACTACATCCATGCTGGCAAAGTATCCTGTGAGTACACAGGCACTTACGGATGTACATGCGGTGGAAGACAGCTTTAGAATAGCAAACCAAGCCAAAACGAATGACAGGAATCATAGTCAAAGAACAAGCTAGGGTCAGGTGATCGGTGAAAAGAGTAACATGGGCCCTACCCTACAGAAATCGAGGAAACGAGAAAACACGAGCAAAGGTCAAACAGGCAGAAAAACAGTCAGAGAATAACAAGGCTTGGTATGTACAGAAAAAACAGAATGATACTTTGCAATGTGTGCTTGTGTGACTAGGGTTTAAATACTGAGACAGGTGATGAGGAAATGAATGTCAGCTGAAAGTCAGAAGGTGGGAGATAGAGGGCGCTGTGTGTGCTGGGAGTTGTAGTCCGAGCTGTCCATGTTTGTAGTCTGCTCGTCTCCAGCAGGTTTACTGACAAATATCGTGAAAAAATTATTTTTTTGTAATTTAATTTGAAAAGGTAAACTTTCATATATTCTATATTCATTACATGTAAAGTGAAATATTTCAAGGGTTTTGTGTTTTAATTTTGATGATTATGGCTTATAGCTCATGAGAATCAGAAACTATTATCTCAAAATATTAGAATATTTCATTTCAAAGTTTGAATAAAACAGGAAATATACAGTGTATCTCTTGGTCTTGTTCAGTACACACAATCACAATCAAAGGGAAGACTGCTGACTGACAGTTGTCCAGAAGACAATCATTGATACCCTCCATAAGGAGGGTAATCCACAAAGGGTCATTGCTCAAAAGGCTGGCTGGAGAAGGTACAAAAGCAACAGGGATAATTGCAGCCTTAAGAGGATTGTCAAGCCGTATATATTCCACCAGACGCCAATGACACTTGGACACATGCTATCAGCAATAAACAAACAGAATTCATATCCTGATGGGGTTTTTATTGTGGCCGGTGATTTTAATCATGTGAATCTGAAAACTGTGCTTCCAAGATTTGAGCAACATGTAAGGTGCTCAACCTGTGTATACTCTATCACTAAAGGATACAGAGCTTCATCCCTCCCACATCTTGGACAGTCTGATCACCAGTCACTTTTTCTAACCCCAACTTACTGCCCCATCATCAAGAAACAGCAACCCACCATCTGAACAATTAAAACCTGGCCTGAGGAAACATCCATGCAGCTGCAGGACTGCTTTCAATGCACTGACTGGAGTCTGTTTTTCACTCAGGACCTAAAAGGATATACATCAATTGTACTCTTCTACATCAGGAGCTGCATTGAGGCCATCATGATCAATAAAAGCATCGGTGTATACCCAAACATGAAACCATGGATGACAAAGGAGGACCAGCTTCTCCTGAGAGACTGGAATGCAGCCTTCAGGTTTGGAAACAGAGAACTGTACAGTGTTGCAAGACATAATGTCAAGAGAGGCATAAAAACAGTGAAGGCTGCATACAAAAATAAGATTGAGGGTCACTTCACCTCCAGGGATCCAACACATATGTGGTAGGGCATTCAGCACATGACCACCTTCAGGAGCAACAGAGATCCACTGACAGGAAACAGTGCCTCGTTGGCTGAGGAGCTGAACTGCTTCTTTGCCCAATTTCAGAAAGGACCAGACAATGTAGCTTCACCCCAGCTGGACACTGCTGACCCCCCACTTACCCTGCAGACACAAGAAGTTAAGTGAATCCTGAGAACTGTTAAATGTCAAGAAGGGACCAGGTCCAGATGGGATTCCAGGCAGGGTGCTCAGGGACTGTGCTCAACAGCTTGCAGAAGTTTTCACCAACATCTTTAACCTCTCCCTGGCACAAGCTACTGTACCAGCCTGTCTGAAAACTGCCTCCATCATCCCAGTGCCCAAACAGACCAACATCAGCTCCTCGATGACTACAGACCAGTTGCACTCACACCCATCATATCTAAGTGCTTCGAGAAACTAGTTCTGTAACATATCAAAACCACCCTCTCCCCTACTTTAGATCAGCACCAGTATGCATATTGGCCAAATAGATCAACAGAGGATGCTATAAACACAGCTCTCCACACCGCATTGACCCTTCTGGAGCAGAAGGGGAAATGTGTAAGAATGCTTTTTGTTGATTACAGCTCTGCGGTCAACACCATTGTATCCAGCAGACTGGTTGGCAAACTGCTAGACCTGGGCCTCGGTAACAAACTGTTTATGGATCAAGGACTTTCTTAACAACCACCCACAGATGGTGAGGCTTGGTACTTATGTCTTCCCGAGTCTCACCGTCACCACCAGAACACCACAAGGTTGTGTGCTAAGTCCCCTCCTCTATTCCCTCGACACACATGACTGCATTCCCATTCACCCCGCAAATAAAATTATAAAATTTGCTGATGACACAACAGTAGTGGGACTTACACTATATTGCCAACAGTATTCGCTCACCTGCCTTGACTCAGATATGAGCTTAAGTGATATCCCATTCCTAATCCATAGGGTTCAATATGACATCGATCCACCCTTTGCAGCTAGAACAGCTTCAACTCTTCTGGGAAGGCTGTCCACAAGGTTTAGGAGTGTGTTTATGGGAA
>JAOANJ010000027.1:27339318-27351286 GCA_026413345.1 Ariopsis seemanni
AGTCATGAACAATGGTAACTACTCTCTTTTGTGTTATTTTTGACAGAAGTAAAATTCATACATGAACAAATTTTGGCAAGTTGATTTTCTGTCTGGCTAGTTACTTTGGAAGGTAACTAGTCCGGCTGGCTGGTGAAAAAATATATGAATTTCGAGCACTGATTTACATTCAGGATCCTTTGGAGCATGTTGTGTGCATCCTTTGGACTCAGTCATTATGGGAAACACCTGATACTCATTTGAGCGCAGTCAGCACATTGTTTTCACAGAGTCTTTGCAAATATTCTGTCAGGTATGCAGCAGTAGATGGGTCTAAGTGCGAGAAGTGTGTTTATTAGCAGGAGTGATATTTACAAAAAACAAAACAAAAGTGAAACCATAAGCAGAGTCATAAACATGGCTCGAAACAAACATGATCGTGATAATGATAATGCTTTGGAAAGCCTCTGTGTCCTTATTTGCATGTGCTGATTGCACTCAAATCAGCATCAGATGTTTTCCATCATGACTGGGTCCCAAGCATGCACACAATGCATTCCGAAGGATTCCTGAATGTAAATGTACTTTAAGTCTCGGTGAAAGCGGCTCTACTGAGCCGCTGAGTTGAGGCTCACATTCACTTCACTATATAAGAATGAGCACCTTGCTGTAGTTGTGAAATTAATTTTTTTATTTTACCTTTGTGGAAATTAAGTGAGCATACCATAGGGTTTTTGACCTCTCTGTTCAACACTGAGTCCTGCTGAATGTTTTCCCCCATTTTCCCTTCTACATTCAGAAATTTCTCTAGTTTTTTCCCCTGATGATGAATTACTTTTAATAAATTAAAACAATCTGATGTCTTTGTTTCATTCAAAACGATTTGCACATTTAAAAACCCATCAAAACCTTCTCATACAGATCAATAACAGTTAACTTGGCTGAATGAAGCACTACAAGTGTGCCCAATGTCATGGTGGCATAGTTACCATTGCTATGGGGTCACGTGATGGTGCAAAGCCTCTGTTACTGAGTTTGCTAAGTTAGCTACACATCCCTTGCTGTCTAATGGACTCTGACTAGTGTGTTTGAGTAATTTTCCCTCTGTTTATTGCCAAGTGTGCTAAGCTAGGTGGTCCTGTTTCTTATGACACTGTTGGCATACATTATTATAGTAACGTGCACTCATTAAAATTCCTAGGCAACAAGATCTCAAATGGATAAGCAACCATAACAAAGAAAGCTCAATACTGATTGCTTTTTTTTTGTAATGTCATATCTCAACATCTCAAACAGGTCTGCCTCAGTTCTACAGTTCCACCTTCCATTTTATGTTCATCAACAGCCATGTGGTTCACCTCAGCCTCTTCCTGCTAAAGGTCAGATTTTGTGTACAATAGAAAGGTTGACAGGTCAGCAGCAGCTATCCATTCAGGAGCTGATGACATTGGGGACAGGAAGGAAGCTGAGAAAATAAACATGGACCTCACACACCTGTAGAAATGATGTGTTTCAGAAATTTCCCTCAGGTAAATGGAACTGCTCCATCAAAACCAGCACCACACAACACCTAAAATTTTTTCCCAACAGTGGTGACACTTCTTAACAAGCCATCTATAGCAATAAGCAGAACTGACCCTCCATTCCCTAGATGGCATGATTGTGGACTTGTGTATTGCATTTTTATTTTATTAATTTTTTTATTGTACATGGACTGGAGGTCTGTATGTTAAGACACTTGCCTGTTTGTGCATTATACATTCTTGCACAGATCTGCCATGTAAAATTCCTGTGTATTTGTACATTTGGTGAACAAAATGATTCTGATTATCCAGATGATTTCACTGCCACTGGCTACCTATGGTTAAAATAGATCAAACTATATGCTAGATGTGACTGTGGATATATGGAGCCCCGATAACCATCAGGCAATGAGCCAAGAGACCATGTCAAGGAGGCTCCAGGGCAAGATGTGTGGGTGTATGACAGCAATATTTATTGCAAATATTGCATCATAAATAATTTCCTGAGTTTGATGAAACCTCTCAACATGTGTGCACATACGCAAAAAAGTATCCAAGTATTTTTCACTGCCCCGACAGTTATCCCGGTTCATACAACCACAGTTACATGGGTCACTAAAATTTAATTCTCATTATCTTATGTTGATAAAAACAAATAAACAATCAAAGAAACAAAGAAACAAACAAAAAACCCTAAACAACCATCAAAAGTATAACTGAATTGTGATTTAATACATGACAGTGCTACCAAGACACCATAACTGAACATCAGGTAAAGTGCTTCAGATAACATGAATTCACATTTTGATGCTGGTTAAATCTAGAGTGTTGTTGTACATGATTTTGACACAAGCTGCTATTTTTTGTGTGAAGGAACTCTTTTATTAACTACAGCTTCAAACTGATATAAATGAACAGTCAGCCTTATTTATAGCAAATAAATACCCTGTTCAGAAAACACATTTTGAAAATTGCAATGTCATAAGATAAATTTTTCTTATGACTTCATTTGTAATAAATCAATAAAACTGCCCTTGCTGGTTATAATTATCATAAATGTGTGATGTGAGGTTGAAGATTTGGTTAAAGATTTTCATGTTACCTTACAGAAAGAATGTACTGTGTGTACAAGTCTTTGCACAACACAAAGACCTCAACCTGCTTGGAGATTATAAAATACAAAAAAAAAAAAATCCCTGCCCCTCAACTGACCAATTTCATTTCAACTAACTGGTCAGAAATCGGCTTTCATTGAAATAATTTGAGACACAAAACTAGTGTAGCTCACTATGGATAAAATATCAGCTTTGTGTGTGTCATTCTTCTGGACTACACTTTAGTGAATATTTTTACTCAGAAACATTAAAGGTGATGACAGTAAATTACAATTAGTGACAGTTACCATATTGCTAAATGATCTCTTATTGTACTTTGTTATTTTGCATGATGTATTCCTTTAATGTTGTCTCAATATTCTGCAAAATTTGATAATTAATAGGTGACCAATAAAGCAGGCAGGGTCTTTAGTGCTGCTAATGAATCAATCAGTTTTTAAGACCAAAATGCCAACATCATTCTGAAACAGTTCTGGTGCAGTGAGAGTAGATGAGACCATCCAATACAATGTGTCTGCTATTTTTTCAACAATGCTAACCTTCCAAATGTTTGCCAGAATGGTGATTGAGCTTGTCTAAGTTGATGAATCTCAAATAGGTTGGATTGTGCCAAGGCTTCAGAGGATGCAAACTGTCCATTGGCTATGGGCTCCTGGGAGCAAGGTGTTGAATGGGACACATACCTGTTTGGACTCAGAGCTGACCAGCAAAGATAAAGCAGGAGAAAGAAGAGTGGGAAAAAAAGCGGACAGCTATTACTTACATTCCTTATACATCCAAAACTACTAATGCTATTGTCCAAACTAACACTATTCATGCTTCTCCTAACTTACAGTACATGTATAGATACATGGCAACATTACCGATAAACCTGAAGAGGACAAACTTCCATAATTATTAAGTTTCGATACAAAGCTAAAGATATATCTACACATTCCAATATATGCTGCATCTGGAACTGATTGGTACATTTAATAGTTGTGACTACCTTTTTAAAAAGTTGCCATGGCATCTTGAAATAAAACAATCTTTCTGTTTTAGGATGGTTAAGGACATTGTATTCAGTTATCTGTAGATCTTGAAATCCATGGATCAATCTTAAATTTCACTTAAGTCCAAGAATACATTCATGACCCATCACAATAGCTTTAATGCTACTGCCATTTTGCCACATCAACAATAGCTTTGATGCTGGTACTCATTTTGCTCTAGAAATTTAACAGCTGTTTTCAAAGTAGTTGCCATGGCATCTTGGAAAAAAAATGAACTCTACAGAAAACTCTTATAAATATACCTTTATTATTTTCATACCATGTCCATATAATATGGCCCTCTTTCTCAAGATGATATCTATAAATGAATCTGCAAATTCAAGAAAATACTTCACCGTATGTCAGTGAAGTACAATGGATTTGAAAAACAATGTGTAAATACCAGAATATTGTATTAAACAAAAACTAAAATATTATTTTATTTTTAAATAACAATACAAATATATAGAAATATAATAAGGTTAAAACTTGGTATATTGCTATTCAAAAGGTAACATGTATTATGTATAAATTTTAGCCTGTCGTTTCATTGATGTTTAATCTGAATATCTGATACCATTACATTCTAATATGAAGTAGCATACTGGCAGGACCAGCATCTTGTATATTAATAAGTGAACTGAAAATAATAATGAAAACTACAACATGTAATGTCTTGTAATAATAATAAACTCACTGATAATGCTATAGTTATATTCTTTAACTATAACATTGTTAGTGGCACTTTTAGTATTCTTTCTGCAAATTAGTGTAAAAAGGCCTATGCAACTGAAAGTTCCTTCACAAAACAGCAATGAAAAGACAGCATGCAATAAAGAGGAGAAATTTTTTTTAATTCACCTGTTAATGCTTTGGTGTCTCACCTTTCTGCTTTGTCACCTTACGCACTGTCATGGCAGCCTGATGTTTCTGATATTCAGAAATTTCAAAACCTAAAATAATATAACATTAATACAAAAATAACAACATTATTTCTCTTTGATTAAAATCTCTAGAGAAAACATTAAATTTGACATTAACACATATATGGCAAAGATGAGAGTTTCCTAACTAAAGATGTTAGTTTTATTTATAATGTATATAATTCAACACTAAAATTATAACCATTTACTGTGTTCTAGGTCATAGAAAAGCTTTCCTGAACACAGAAGCATTAGTTAGGAATCCATTTTCTGGAAGCCAGTTTCTGATTACATCTTTAAAATTTACCTATTTTTTCATCCTCCAGCACCATTTTCCGCTCTTCATGAAATGCCCTAAGCCACCGAATCTTTTCCTCCAGTTTTTTGGCCAGGAAGATGTGGATCTCCTCTGTGTCCTTGTTGTGCAGTTTAAATGCATTCTTGATGCTAACATTGAAGTCATCATCCCGTCCATCGATTGCATCCTTCACTTCATACCTGTCCATGTTAATGCGACCTTTGTAGTAAAGGATGTCACGTCGAATGAGATCCTGTACATTAGGAGAATGTCAAATTGGAATCAATGAGTGAAAAAACATACCTATGCACTTTTTTAAAATTCAAAAATGCAATGCATTGAATATAGTTGTGAAGTCTTTTTATTTAGGCTTTATTTAGGACCTGGATCAGGAGAGTTCTCTTATAACAGACATTCTCAACTCACTCATTTCCAATAGGTCTGCAGGCTGCCATCTTACAGAATAGCCTCCACCTTATATCATTACTTAAACCTGTCTAAATTAGCTGGCTGTCACACAGTGCTAGCAATCAGAGTTCGTGGCAGCCTCCAAACATGGGCATCATGGACTACAACTCCCAAACACCACACCACCCTCCCTCTCCAGAATTCTAATTACCACTGCACCTGTGCCTCATTGCAATCAAGCTCCAAAAAGTATTTATGAACCTTCATCCCATGCACTCAGTGCAAAGTATTGCTCAGTGTATAACTACCTGACCATACCAAGCTTTTGTTTATTGTTCTGACTTCCTGTGACTCTGAACGTTGTTCCGTTTACTTCTGACTTTGATTGCATGCTTTACCTGTGACATTCTGACTACGCCTCGCTCGACCCCTTGCTTCCCTCTGACGACGATTATGATTTGGATTTGTTTACCAGTTTGCAATGCACCCGCTCTCCCTGTGACTGCTTCCATAAGTGCCTGCCATTTCTGACAGAATACTTCGCCACTATTATGGATGCAGCAGAGGAGGCTAAGCAAACTGGCATTTCCTGCACAAGGAAGTTTGTTAGAACATCAGCAAATGTTGAGTGACCTTGACATCCACATTTCTCAACTCACTGCTGATGTATCACAGGCCCTACCTAATACGTTCCATGTCAACCACCAGCATTTCTCCACTAGTGCTGAGGCCAGAGAAGTTTTCTGAAGAAGTGTCTGAATGCAAAGGTTTCCTGTTACAGTGCTCTCTTTTATTCGCAGTGCAGACGGGCACCTCTGATCAGCAGATGATTGTGAAGTTTATCAATCTGCTCACTGGTAAAGCACTTCATTGGGCTACTGCTTTTTGGGAAAGAGGTGGTGAGCCCACAACTTTGTATGAGTGCTTTATTGACCTGTTTAAGTGAGTGTTTGATCATCAGCCTGAAGGCATTGAGGTTGGTGAGAAATTACTGACATTACAACAAGGGGAAAGGAAAGTAGCTGAATATGTGCTAGAGTTCCATACCCTCACTGGCAGGAATGGTTGGAACGAGCCACATGGAAGGCCACATTCTGCCAAGGACTTGATCATCTCATTTGTACCAAACTAGCTTGCCATGAATAACAACAAACCCTGTACTCACTCAGAGACTCAGGGACAGCTACAGGAAAAATGCATTGGACAAAATGCATCTACTCGGTCTTCACTGACCTAACCAAAGCTTTTGACACCATCAACAGGAAGGCCCTCTAGTCAGTGTTAGAGCAGATAGGCTGCCCACCAAAGTTGGTCAGGATCATCAGGTGCTTTCATGAAGGCATGACCAGCCAGGTCCTTTCCAGTGGGGATGCTACTGAAGCATTCGAGATCAGCAATGGTGCAAAATAGGGCTGTGTACTAGCTCCTGTCCTGTTCAAAATCTCATGCATTTTACCACACGCTGTCAAGGACTTGGAAAAAGGAATCCATATCTGCTACTCCCTTGATCTTTCCTTGTTCAACCTCAGTCATCACAATGCCAAGACAAAGTGCCTATTTGACCTCATCATGAAACCTCTCTTTTGCAGAAAACTTCTCACTCATGACCCACAGGGAGCAAGAATTGCAGGTGATGCTCGGTCACTTCTCTGAAGTCTTTAAGCTCTTTGGTCTGACTATCAGTCTTGGCAAGACCAAGGTGCTTCTCCAACCTGCACCAAACACCCGACCCAAGGACCCAGCCATCACCATCACCCAGCTAGCAAATGTTGAGTGCTTCAAGTATCTAGGGAGCACCATCTCATAGGATGGGGCACTGGACAGTGAAATACAAGCTAGCATGTGCAAAGCTAGTCATGCACTATGGAGGCTCAGAAACCAGGTTCTAAACCAGCACAACATCCACATGTCTACAAAGATGGAAGTCTATGAAGCAGTGATTCTCCCTCCCTCCTTTACCAATGTGAGTCCTGGATATTGTACTGTTGGCTAATTAAGAAACTTGGTGTGAGATGACTCTTTGCTTTAAAAAAAATAGGAGTCTCAGGGACAATTAGTGCAATTTTATAAAGAAATTGCCATGAATAACAACAAACCCTGTACTCATGAAGGCATGACCTTCACGAATACATAGGTTTTACTGAGCATCTTGCAGATCCAGCCACAGTTCTTCTGGACACTTTATCACCCTTGCTTCTTTATTTTGCAGCAAAATCCAGTAGCCTTCGTCATGTTTTCTTTTTTAATCTGAAAAGTGGTTTCTTATGTAACATGCTGCTCAGATACAAACTTTTTTTTTCCCCCTGTAACATTTAATTTTGTGCTGGAAAACGAACATTTGGAAGTCTAAAATGTTTTTATACTGACTCGATAATGTAGAAGACATAAAATAGAAATCTATAACAAAGTTTGTATGGAAAAAAATAGGGTGAAGACATTTGCATAGTACTGTACTTTTTTATAGGTATGTGGTTGGGGAACATGAACATTGTTGTTTTATTCCATAAACTACTGACATTTCATCCAAATTCCACATAGAAAATATTGTAACTTAGAGCATTTAATTGCAGAAAATGACAATTGGTCAAATTAATAAAAAAAAGATGAAGTGTTTTTCAGATGTTGAATAATGCATAGAAATCAAAATCATATTAAATTTAAAATAACAGAATACTAATGAACTTTTGAACTTAGGACGAGTTCAAAAATCAATATTTGGTGGAATAACCCTAACATTTAATCACAGCTTTCATGCGTCTTGGCATGCTCTCCACCAGTCTTTCACATTGCTTTTGGGTGACATTACACCACTCCTGGCACAAAAATTCAATCAGCTCAGCTTTGTTTGATGGCTTGTGACCATCCATCTTCCTCTTGATCACATTCCAGAGATTTTCAGTGGGATTCAGGTCTGGAGATTAGGCTGGCCATGACAGGGTGTTGATCTTGTCGTCCTCCATCCACACTTTGATTGACCTGGCTATGTGGCATGAAGCATTGTCCTGCTGGAAAACCCAAACTTCAGAGTTGGGGAACACTGTCAAAACAGAAGGAAGCAAGTTTTTTTTTTTTTTCCCAGGATAACCTTGTACATGGACTGATTGATTCATATGTCCTTCACAAACAAAAACCTGCCCCATCCCAGCTTCGCTGAAGTACCCCCAGATCATCATTGACCCGCCACCAACGTTTCACAATGGGTGCGAGACGTTCTGTCCTGTAGACCTCTCCAGGTCTCCGTCTAAACATAAGATGGCCAGGTGATGGGAAAAGCTGAAAATTCGTCTTCTCTATGATGATGACCTGACTACAGTCCTCTACAGGCCAATCCTTATGGTCTTTAGCAAACCTCAGCCTGGCACTTTTTTGCTTCTAATTGATGAAGGGCTTTTTTTTCCTGGTTTTGCATGACTGCAACCCTGGATAGAGGAGCCTATTTTGAACCAGCTTTGCCATGCATTTAACCCCAGCTGCCATTTGCCATTCTTTTTGTAGGTCACCTGATGCCATCCTATGGTTGTTGAGTGACATTCGAAGAAGTTGATGATCATCCCAGTCAGTGGAGAGTTGTTTTCGCCCTCTGCCAGTCTGGAACTTGGTTGTCTCCAATGTCTGTTCCTTGACCTTGTTCTTGTGAACTGCCATCTTTTGAAATTCTGAAGATGGAAGCAACCTCATGCTCACTGGTATCCCTCTACCAGTAAAGCCAGAATCAAACCCTTCTTTTTCTCACTCAAAGCTTTTCTTTTTAACTCTTTTGGCATGATGAATAGATATTTTTGTATTCCAATTAAATTTAAGGTACTACTAGCACTGTTTTTGCCATCCAAACTCATCCTATTGCAAGAGGATAGTGATGACCACAGCAATAGTTTTTATACTTTTCATTAAATAAGATACATACTGTAGCCAAGATTTGGTTCAGGTGATCACCTAATCAGTACCTCATTAGGCAAAATGAGGTGTGCTTGTGTTGGAGTTCCAGTACAGACAGTGGAATGAAATGGCTCTCATACATACCGGTACAGATGTTGATTTAAGAAAAAATTGAAGTGGTCCCAAGTTTTACTATAGGATATTGAAAATGAAAAACCATTACAGATATCCATAATGTAATTGTAATGTGAATATTCAAAATATATCATGACTAGTAAAAATGTTATTATGGCTTTCCAAAATGGGCATTACGGGCCAATGCACAAACCCTCTTTTGACATTAAAAAAAAAAAAAAGACTGACTGGATTTATTAAAGAGTACAAGTTTAGCAATGGAAAGGTGTGGACACAGTCATTTTTGTGGCTGACCTCAGTGCATATACATTTATAGGGGTTTCCCTGTCAGAGTGCAAAATTTGGGGAGGAGAATTTTCAATGAATCATACAATGTGATTTAGTAATGTTTGCAGCCAATTTACTGCTAATTGTGCCATTATTTAAAGTGACATAGGTCAATGTATTAAAAAGATGAATAGTATCCTGTGGAGCTAGAATAACCCCTAGGTACATAAATCACATGCTGTATTGCCCACTGCTTCATACCTGTGAAGGGAAATGAGCTGGAAAAACACTGCATGCTCATGTTTACACTTGGATATGGAAATGACTGAAGTTTATCGTCATTATAGCATTATAATGAGCATGGTCACAACAAACATGCTGGAACTGGTGGCCTCCAACACAGAAGCGAGTGCTCGAGAGCCTTCAAGCTCACAGGTGCGCTTAGTTTTGGAATATTTCAATTCTTGATTTTTATTTTTATTCAATCATTTTTCAAAATATTTCAATTTGTCTCAGTTTAGGAGTCTTTATTTGATCTGGGTGATCCACCATGTTTACTGTGGCTCCATGATCGCAACCTCTGAACTGTGCATGACCTCACGTGACTTTTCCGAACTGGCTGCTGAGTGGTTTGTAAATATACTAACATGTGGTTAGGATGCCCCACATTAGGAAATAAAATTTATTGAAACAAGCTCATGCATACCAGCTATGGGGATGGGTATCAGTTCAAACAATTCACAAAGGGGAGTGGATTAAATGATTCCTGAACCAGCACATCGACCTGTGTCACTTTAATGCCAAAAAAAGCACGTCTTAATTTTGCACTGGATAGAGATGTTGAGAGCATGTGAGACATTCTGTCGGTGTCTGTCAAGTGCAGCTAGAGATAGTGTGACCACAGAACAGATTTTTGTTTTCTCAGTTTAGCTAATATTTTCTCTTCAAAATATAAATTGTGCTTGCAGAAGTCACGCTGCACACTATGTCCCACATTGTGCACTCAGGACTGAGGCACAATATATATATGTTCAAAAAACCTCATGTCCGATCGTCCGAGACGACGAAAGTCTGTGCAAGGACAAGGAAAACTTTAATGGTAATCATCCAATCAGCCAAATCATCAACAACAAAAGTTAGTGCTGGCAACCTAAGCAACACAGGCACACAGGCGCTAAGACAGCAGGGAACCAGTCTAAAGTAGCTAGTCTTGTTTCACGGGAAATGCATTAAAAAGTTTTATTCATCAACACGACAATATATAAAAGTACAAAAAATATTTTGAGGAAATCATTCAAATTTCCTTGTTATTGGTTATAATTCGTCAAAGTGTGCGTGTTCGAGTGTACTGGAAAAGCTCGGCTCAGAGAGGCATCCACGTAATGACGTAATTATACCAACTGGCTCAGGGCGACGAGGGTCAAGGACATTGTGTTCCAGCAGCACGGTTGAAGCGGGCAGGTGTCAAACTTGGAACTTTTATATCACGATTGGAGTTAATACTAAACGATATCACTAAATAAATATTCCTTACCTTAGTGGTTAACGATTTTTTAATTGCTTTTGATGGTTTCATACATTTTGTAATGATATCATTTTTATTTTCTAAATATTTTTCAACATACCACCATTAAGCCTGTGATTGGTAGACAGCCGACAAAGTGTGTGTCCCATTGGTTGTAAATCATGACATAAAATCATAAACACGTACGGGAACCACTGATTGGCTGTTCACATACTGAAGCCAAGCAGAGATGTCTGGCATCTGTTGCTGTTGTACGAAGAAAACTACAGCTAAAACAAAAAATGCTCTACTACCAGATTACTTGGACAATCTTAGTCAGAAAGAAGCGCAAGATAGATATGCACGGAAATTAGAGTTTATTAGCGGTTATGATCTGTACAAAAGTCCTCGAAATGACTGGAGTGACGGTGCAGATTTTTGGCCTAGCGTTAGCATTAGCTACACGTTAGCTACAGTACATTATATTTACCAAAAAGTCCCAACATGGCAGAACAGTTAAAAAAAAAATAATACAGAAGCAAGAAAATCTTTGTGTAAAGGCTTTTTCCGGACATCAGCTTTTGGGAACAGAATGTTGTGAAAGCCAAAGCATTTACTCTCAAAGAGCTCTGACCTAAACCGTGGGCTAGATGGTATTCCCGGCCCTCCATGTCTCATCAACCCCAAGGACACAGCTATCTGCACTCTATCATTTATACAGTGATACGTACTTATTATTGTTAAAACAATATCTTAAGTGTTATTATTTTTTCGCAGTCCGGTTTCCATCAAATCCTGCACTCTGATTGGCTGGCGAGCGGGTCCGTATCCTACGATATGGACCCCGGTTACGGACCCCGGTTACGGACCTCTGGCAACTCGCTCGTTCACAACAACAAATATAGTAGC
>JAOANJ010000027.1:27529994-27541565 GCA_026413345.1 Ariopsis seemanni
ACAACCATTCACACTCATGGTCAATTTAGAGCCACCAATTAGCCTAACCTGCATGTCTTTGGACTGTGGGGGAAACCCACGCAGACATGGGAAGAACAAGCAAACTCCACACAGAAAGGCCCCCGTCAGCCACTGGGCTCGAACCCAGCACCTTCTTGCTGTGAGACAACAGGGCTAACCACTACACCACTGTACCGCCCCCACATTAGTTGTCATCACCCAAATGAGGATGGGTTCCCATTTGAATCTGGTTCCTCTCAAGGTTTCTTCCTCATGTCATCTGAGGGAGTTTTTCCTTACCACCCTTGTCTCAGATTTGCTCGTTCAGGATAAATACATTTATTTGAGATCAAATTTGTTCATATCTTTAAAGTCTTCATTTTTTGTCAAGCTGCTTTGCAACACTGTCTGTTGTTGAAAGACGTATACAAATAAACTGACTTGACAGAGAATCTAACTGACTTCATGAGTTTCTTTGCCCCTGAATATATTGTTGGAGCAAGAACTCCATGGGGAAACACTACAAGAGATCTGAAAAGCCTCAAAACTAATGGAACTCATTATACTGCAGTAAAGCATGAATGGAATCACATGGGCACTGTGTACCTCTCAGTTATTGAAATAAAGTCCAGGTTATGAGGAAAGATCATTTATCACAAGCAGGAAAAACTTACATGAATATCAAGTTGAATGGAAAGCTAAGACAAGTGGAGGAGTAATAAAGCCAATCACCCATAAACACAAACAGACTGAAAGTGGTGAAGGTAACTTAACAGTCGTTACTGACTATGCACAAGGCTCAAGCCCCAAAGAAAGGGGGCTCGATCTCCTGTCAGCTTTTCCCTTCATCCAGTGCAAACTAATGGAACAAACCTAAAGGTACTTTGGATTTATACAGGCAGTACAAAAGTAAGTCCAGTCATCAAATATAAAGAATTAAATTGGATTAGCTACCATAAACAAACCAATAACTATCCTACAATTGGAGTCCATCGGAGGGATAAAATCCTACCTCTCATCTTCAGGAGATCCTGGGACCTAATACTGTAATCGAGGGGATTTTAATAGCCAAATTAAAGTTTCTTCACTAACTACAGAAAAACTCTTGAACAGTACAGCATACTGGGGGTTGATGGGAAGAGCAATCCAATTCCTAATCAAGTGGTGCATGTGGCAGGGCATGTGAAAAAGAGAAGAAGGGTGTTCGTTACTACATTTATTGCATTTGTGATATGAAAACAGGGAAATACATGCCAGCCAATCATACCAAAAGTCAACAGAGAGCAAATCTAATGGCCCCACAGGAATCAGAGAGAATGAGAGTGCTTAAGATAACAGTGGCGAATGAATCAGATTCTTGATCTAATAAAAAAAAATAAAACTCAGCAGGCCCTTAGGATGTATATGGCCTATAACATACTGGAATGGGAATACTCTAAATTTCAAATGGATCTGTGAGGCGGAACCTTAATTAAAAGTGGTGTAAGCAAACCAATTCAGATAGTAAATACCAGTGAAAACACCTCAGTATACTCTGTACCTTTTGTATGGAAACAGGAAAAACATTGGAAAATTTTTGGGGATGGAATAATGACTCCTTACCTAATCCCACTAGTTCCATAAAACTAAAAGAAAACTGGAGAGTATTTAAACTAAGAAATCTAGAAAAAGGCAACAATAAGGTAATAACAATAACCCGAGGAAAACAGTCACTAAAATGTGGATTAAAGTCTATAATGGCTTCTCAATATGTAACATTAGCTAGGATATACTTAAAACAGCCATCCTGAAGAACCAGGGCAATATTATCTTTCAGAACACGAAGTTATGGGATGTCCAGATTTCCTGGCCTGGTTCTATCACTACTAACACCATTACTGTTAACCCTACCACTACTAAATACTTGGTTGAGGGGGAATATAAATGGCAAAGTCTTCTTTAACAAACACTTTGAGGACTGTGCCCTACAATGGGTTTCTATAGTCAAGGATGGAAAAACCACACACCTGTACACAGGGTATCTATCCACAGGTTGGTATGAGCATCCAGGTAGAATACCTGCCCCATGGCTATGGATATCCATTCATAACCATGCCTTTATGCATAAATCCTATCACCCACTGACATGAACAGAAAATGTTGAAATCAACCTGAAAAATGTATTTTGGATAGCTTTCAAAGTAGGATACTTTAGTCTTAATTTGGGAATGGATAAACAATTGGTGGCAGACTATTCTTGTAGTTGCTATTGTATTATTAGTGCTGATTGTGCAAAACCTCACTGGCTTAGATTGCGTGTTTTGGAAATGCTGTTTTTGTTTTTGCAAGTGCTGTTGGAACTGATGTTGCCTTTGGAAATGAAAGGTACAGACCACAGAAGCCAAATTGCTTCTGACACACAAGCAGAAACCTAGTTCTTTAACCTTTAAAAGGTGCCCAAAAAACAAGCCTATGCACAAGCTCAACAAACTCTAACACGAAGAGAAATTGAAAGAATTTTCAGAGGGTTTTTTTTTCAAAAAAAGTCTTATTTGCTATTGTAAGATTGATTCAATCTCAAAACTTTCTTGAAATTGCAAAACCCACCAAGGACCCACATTTGAAAATGGCTGAAAACAATTCAACCAATACAACTATGACTGATGACAGTACTTACAAGTGAACTGTTCAACAGGAGAAAGAAATCCTTTGGGAACTCCTGATCCCAACATGATCCTCTTGGTGAGTATTCCAATTTTAATTATCTTTGGATTATTCTACATTGTGAGATCCAGAAATCCTTGTTGGAGAATTCAAAATCTAATCTTGCAACTTCTGAATGTGTGGTTAAAAAGAAAATTGTCCATAGTTAGTTTGCTTGTTTTTCTGCACCATGAAAGTAAAGGATATAATGAACTTGCCAGAATCAGAGAAAGAATCATGGTAATAATATCTCAAATCATCTTTGTTAACACCAGTGCAGAGTTTCTCAAAAGCATCGTAGCACAAAGATCATCGTTAAATGGTAGAGCGAGCAGCACAATGAACACACTCTCTCCTAGTTAAGATGCTCTTAGCATTAAGAGGCTTTTGGGAAACCCACCCCGGTACTGTAAGAAGACTGATTTTCAATGCTCATTGGATAACAGACTTAAGTTTCCTTCTTTTGATTTACTTTTACTTTTGTTAACATTTTAAAATTTGGAACAAAAACTGTGGAGTACAAAGTTGCACAAGACTAAAAATTATGATAATACATGGTGTTAAGCCTAATTTTATGTGTAACAGGAGACTTTGTTAAGAACCAACTAGTCAACATGCTAGAAGTACTTGTAATTTTTACAGAACCCTGTAAATCAAGAATTAAGTGCAAAACTGCATCTTTATCTTCTATATCAGATTGGCCTAATCAAAGGAGAAGCACCCACAACTTCAGATTTAAGACCCCAAAGGAATGAATGAACAAATGAAGTGTTAAAACTAACTCCTGATCATGTGTACAAAGTTGGAAAAAATTAGATACCATTTGTGTAACATAGATAATACAGTAGATCATGCACTGTAGTATTGACAAACAAAGAAGAAATTTGTTCACACTGATTTTATGCTACAAGCACTGTTAAATTGTTTCCCAAAGGGGATATTCTCCAAAAGGAAAAACTTTAGAGTGTATAAAAATGTGAGGGGAAGGATTGGGACCCCACACTCAAAACATGACAAATGAATTAATAGTCAGGGGAAAACTGGAAGATAGGGACAAACCTTGGATAGAAACTGGAAAGTCTACATGCACTTTTATCCAAAGAGGTACCTCCTGTCAGAGGGAGAACTTAGAATATATTTTTTCATAAATAATACTCTTTTCCACTGACAAACTCTTGGGAGTATGGCCCTCAGGTAGCAGTCACAGTTGATGGTACCGTGTACTACAGATACAATGTTGACCTAGCCCACTGCTTTGAGACAGGAATCCCACTGAAGAGAATTTGGTTTGGGAATGGAGAAATTAGAAAAATGTGGGGACATGGCAGAAAATTGCCTGAACAAAAACTGGGGAAATTGAGACCCAGTCAACTGGATGACAATCTCTGCCACGAGGTACAATTGTCGAGAAAAGATAGCCCAGACAGCACAATATTTTATAGAATTTGATGAGTGTATCCAAATACATTGCACTGCACTAGATGAAGAATTTACATTCACCCTACTAAGGGAAGCTACCACCCACTAAGTGTTCCAAAAATCATGGATACTTACTGAGGAGGTTATTCACCAAAACCAAAAATAAGGCAAGGAGAACTAAATAAGATTAGATTTCAAAAAGCAAGAAAGGCTGTAAAAGGGAATATGCTTTTAGGCCTAGAAAAGATCAAGACACCAAAGAAGAAAGTTCTTCTCCCACTGGAAGCTCAACTTGCTCAAGCAGCAGATAACCCAGCTCCAGGAAATGCACAGAAAAGAGTTCCTGAGACAGCAGGTGGATCATATGCTGATGCAGTTAAGAGAGCTTAAGCTCAACGTTATGCAGGGCTGCACTTGGAAGAACAAGACTGAATGGGGATGAACAGCAGAGAGCAACCACTTACCATCCTCTGAGTAATTATAAATATAATAAAAGAATGGAAACACGGGTTTGAAAACCTGCACAATTTATAACCTTTGTTTGCATGCTCTTAACTATAAAAAAGAGTAGAACATCACAGAGACAACACTTGAGTTTTCCGTTGAGTCAAGTTTCACTCACTTTTCAGTCATCTCTGCTGAAAATTTGAGGATTTGATCTCCTTTTTGATACCTTAATTTGCTATTTGCTAATTTTTGTCTTGTTATTTTGTTTTACTTTATTCTTCTTTAAATCATAAACTGAGACTCCTAGAGAGGAGTTATCTCTGGCTTGAGTTTGGTTTCTCACATCCTCAAGACCTCATGGACCAACTACAGAAGATTCAAAGGTAAGACTCTCTATTCTACGTACTCTACTTGTGCTGTAGCTAAAATAGCCAGGAGTCCCTACGAGACTTACTAGCACAACTTAAGCTTTGAAATGAAAACAGGATGTTTCTAGGGGAAAAAAAGAAAAAAGAAGAGTTAAGAGAATCTATAAAAGTGTATAAACTTATGTTGCAGGGAGGTTAGGCAGGATGCAACTGCAGGCAAAACAGTTTATTAAAAAAAACAACAGCATAAGCAAACAAATTCAAAATGGCATGTAGGAACTTGGTCAAAAAACATGCACAGTTCAGGCAATCTACAAACAGAAAGTCAGAGGCAAAAACAGGGGGTCTCAATCATAGGAACTGGTTTGGACTCAGACATGAGCAAGAACACAGGTGTAGGTATAGGTGCAGGCTATGGAATATTTCATTTGTAATCACATGCACAATCATTGAAATAACTATTCTTGTTAAACAAAACAACGCTGATTTTACTAAAAGTAAATATTGATTCTATTAAAAGTAATATATTGATTTATGAATGATCATAATTACAGTGAACAAGCAAATACAGTAAAGAAATTGAGATTAATTATACTGAAAAGTTATGTTCTGCTAAATCACTGACCTACTTAATTCATGTATTGTTGTAACTTCTGCACCTGCATTTTTATCATATGATGTAATGAGCTAGCCAAGACCATTTTCTATTAAGCAATTGTCCATGTATTACTTTGACGATGTGTTGTGCTGGTTGTGCACATTAATGTTTTACATTTTATCAAGTGACCTATTTCTTTCTAAATTGTGTATTGTTCATTCTGAATTATGTGATTCATGTACTGGAGTGTTTTGCAAGCTAATGTATTACATTTTATCAAGTGTTGCAAGTCATTCTAAATTATGTATTTTTCACCATGCATCATGTACTGAAGTGTTTGGTCAACACGACTGATAAATGAGAGCTGAGAAGCGCAAGCTGATTTATTATTCAGAATGTTGATTTTATTAAGAATAAATGAAGCAGACTGTATTAAAACAATCAAGTAAGAATGATTATATTAAAGTTAACAAGTAAAATAAATTAAAGTTAACAAGAATGTTGTTGATAAACAATGTTTTTGTCAAGTATCATGAATCATGTGCTATTAAATCAGTGTTATGTTGTTGATGGCTTAGGAATATTGGTGGATACATTGTGAATGATGAGAGTTGTAGTGACCAAGAGAAAATATTGGTGGAAATCTGGCAAAGTCTGATGTGAAGTGTCAGCCAATAAGATCATTGACGATATCAAAATAGGTGTAAACTATGATGCATGAGAACTGTATAAAATGAGAAATTCTGTCATTGTTAAACAGATCACTCTGCAGACTGACTCTGATTTTGTTGTTTGAGTCAATAAAAGTCTATTTTCTGCAATTCCTTGACCTTTGGTTCTTTTTGGGGTGAGCAAGTTTCCACAACAAGGTATGGACTCAGGCATGCACATGGGCTCAGGCCTGGGCATGAACATGGACTGAGGCATGGGCACGGATTCAGGCATAGACATGGACTTCAACTCAGACATGGACAAAGATTTAGCAGACAGAGTGATGACGTCATCTTCAAAGCCAGAAGGGAGAGTGAGAACATCATCACTGACGTCAGGAGGCAGAGTGAGGACATAGTCACTGAGGTCAGAAGGTGGAGCAATGTTGTCATCCTCAAAGCCAGGAGACAGAGTGAGGATGTCATCACTGAGGTCAGGAGGCAGCGTGATGACATGATCCCCGAAGTCAGGAAGTAGAGTGACATCTTCCTCAAAACCAGGAGGTGGAGCGAAGATCTCCTCTGTGCAGTTAGGAAGCAGAGTGACGACGTCATCTTCACCCAGTCAGCCTCTGGAAAGATCTCTGGAGTGAAGGCCACCCTGTCAACATCTGGAGAGAGCTACCGAACTCTGGAATTTTTGTGGCATGGGTGCTCACTGGCATGCTGGTCCAGTAAGCCAGTGGATCATCCACCTCACTCATACAATCTCATGAGGCTTGGGTTCCAACAGGCTCTCGAGAAAAAAAATGCCATTGGAGCAGGAACCCATTCGGTAGAAATGCAACACCATCGTAGGGAGCTGGGACATCCATCCACTAGTAATTGAGGAAAAACGTTGGCATGGTGATTTTGCAGTAGTGGAGGGCAGAGTGGCAGAGGTGTGAATGATTATTAGCATCTGAATAGCAGTGAAACCACCTCTCTCCACACTGGATGAAACAACCAAGAAAAATCCCTCGTGATAGTTTGGTAGATCTGTTGCTATTGGTCACCCTGGGCCATTACAAGCTTGGGTAAACCCCTCAACAACAACAACAAAAAATTTTAAGTTATGTGTATAATTAGTAAGCCTATATCAAAAATACTGCAGTTACTGAAAACTATATATTCTTGAGATATACATGTTGTATATTCATGTCATTGTTATACTTTGGGCTACACTATAATCAATGACTTGAAAATTTATTGGGGAAAAAACATTTGCAAGGAATATGTTGATTAAAAGTAAGCTTTATTGATACATAGCAGAAATAAACAAATGCACAAAACACCATATCAGTCCTGATGTTCCTTAAAAAGTCCATTCATCTGCAGTACACTCTGCCTCGCTTCCAGCAGCTGTAAGCACAATTGATGCAGACAATCAGTACTGTGCAATACACTGCATTTTGACACAGTACATCTACTAATGTCACTGAAAATTAATGTTACATTGACCAACAATGGCAATACAGTTAAATCAACTCCATGGAGTTTCATCTAACAAATCTTACCCTCTTCCTCTTCTGTTGTCTCCAGGCTGAACTCTTCACGGCTGTCATGAGCTACAAGGTATGGTTGGCTGTACCAGATGTTCTTGCATACTGTGTCATAGCAGGTGTTACAGGCAGCTGGAAAAACAATTAAATGAGTATGTAACTTTAAAAAAAAGAAATAGCCACAGCAAAAGTTAAAAAAAAATAAAATAAAATAAAAAAACAACAAAAAAACAGTAAAAGTTACTTACTGTAATCATTATTCCCCCTTGCAAATCATACTAAGCGAGAGCATTGACTAAATAATGACTGAGTGCCTTGTTGAGAGGCGAGCTCCAGCTGTGAAAGCAAAATGTAAATAGATCAGACAATGTATGTATTTATTTATTTTGATACAACACAGTGCATATAGCCTTTTTTTTCCCCTTACCCTTGTTCCAGTTCATAGTGCCTGCAATTTGCTTCAGAGTTGTGATGATGACACACCATGTCTTCTCATTCTTCAGTAAGTGCAGGCAGGGAGATGATTGCATTATCCAGCCCGAGCTTTTAAAATGATTATGTTTCTGCATTATTTTACATTTTTGTGGCTACTGCCTCATATAGAGGCTGTAGCCACTATGTCATTGTGTTGTAAGAATGTAAGGATGAGTGTAACAATCATGTGCATACGCATGTGCATACGCATGTTCTGACTAAAATGGCTGGTGAGTGTATACAATTCAGTTCACCATTCGAAATAAATGAACTAGACTAAAGAAATCACTTTCAGACACGTTTATGCTTATTACCGAGGGAAAGTGGGTTCCTATTTTAAAATATACTCCAGGTTGTCCCCCTTTCCTTGCTTTCTTCGGCCAGTGGTCCCATGTGTGATGTAGATGTGACACACTTCCGAGGTGTTATGGGAAGTTGTTGAAAAGAGTATTGAGACCACTGAGCTCAAGCGCTTTTCCAGTAAATAAGAGTTTCAGTCATGCCGACAGCATGTGTATGTCAGCCTCGGTTCAGAGGTTTCAGTTTCGAAAACTGTAGTGTAAGAGGTAAGAGAAGAATAATATAAAAGTACAGACACTTAGTATATTTTACTTCTGTGATTTTTAAATTGTTCATTTTTGTGGCTACTGCCTCAGAGTAAATATATATATGCTATATTTACTGTATGGACATGGTATCAGAAAACAATTTTATTTATAAGCAGTAACCACATGTACCCATAGGGTACTTTTTTTTTTCATGATATCGTCCTTCATATTCATCATAAGTGCTACCGGACGAGGTTTGTTTTGCCTGGCAACACTTGTTAATGCTGTAATTATAAAACAACACGCAGTAATGCACATACACATCAAACATGATCGTGTTTTTCATATATGACACTCGACTGTCACACTCATATGTGCTCATTCCAAAACCATAGACATTAACACAGATCTAGTCCCCCTTTGCTGTCACAATAAGCTCCATTTTTCTGGGAAGGCTTTTCACTAGATTTT
Organism: Ariopsis seemanni; assembly: GCA_026413345.1. Classification (NCBI taxonomy): domain Eukaryota; kingdom Metazoa; phylum Chordata; class Actinopteri; order Siluriformes; family Ariidae; genus Ariopsis; species Ariopsis seemanni. The sequence continues at coordinate 27,539,193 of JAOANJ010000027.1, forward strand.
ATAGTGTAGTAGCTCTGTGGATAAGATACATACTCATTTAAATAAAAGATACTCATTTAAACTGAGAAAGTTGTGAGTTCAAATCTCAGCTCTGACAAGCTGCCACTGCTGGGTTCTTGAGAAAGACCCTTAATCCTCAAATGCTCAGAAAATATAAGTCGTTCCGGATAAGGACGTCTACCAAATGCAGACCAAAACACCGAATGAGTGTGGTTGTGAGGATTTGTCTTCATTCAGAACATAAGAGCATTACTGAGGTCAGGCACTGTTAAGTAATATTACTTGAGGAGGTCCAGGGTGCAGTTAGTGTTCCAGATCATCCCAGAAGTGTTCAGTGCAGTCGATTTCATGGGTTTGGTCACTCAAGTTCTTCCACACCAGCTTTCTCCAATCATGTCTTCATGGCGTTTTGTGCACAGGGGCATTGTCATGCTGGAGCATGTCTGGGTCTCTTAGTTCCAGTGAAATTAAATCTTATAGATACAGCATATAAAGGCATTCTTTATAGTTTTGTGTTTCCAACTTTGTGGCAATAGTTTGGGGTAGGCTCGAGAATGGATATGATGGTCAGGAGTCCACAAACCTTTGGCCATATAGTGTATGTAATCATGTGTTTAAAAATATGTGAAAGTACATTTCAGAACTTCTGACCTGAAATTGCACATGGATTCAGATACACATCAATAATATGGGATCACATGAAACATTGTGATCACATGTGAAAATGAACGAGTCAAAAATATGTCAAAAATAAAAACACATGCACTACATGTGAAAAGTCAACATGCAGATAAATGTGTGACGCTTAACATGTGGAATATCTGAAAAACACGTAAATTTTACAAGTGAATCAAGAGATTATTCACACATGCAGTTTGTGTAACTTTTGTAAGGGTCGATACCGATGAAATATGAACAAACAATAACCTGGAAGTAACTACTAACCTAATTTATTATTTTTAGTATCATTTAAACTCATTTTTAATGCTCGAAGAAAAGAGACAGATAGTCGGTCAGAGTTGATAGTCAATTAAATTTTATCCAGCAACACTGAATGTTATTACGGCAGGGTGTTCCTGTTATTTGGAATCAGTGCAGATCCAGAAGGAAGTAGTTGAAACATTGGAACAATCACTCTATGATAACAGTAGTTATATCAAATATGTCATATGTTCCCTTTGTGAGTTTCTTGAAAGTCTTGGTGTTCTTAGAACCCCATACTATGTATTCATTCTCGTTCAGCCCTTTTAACCCCCAGGGGTGGTGAGAATCATTATTTGCATAACCAGTGACAAAATGTCATGTGGGACTGACCCACCTTAGGGACTACTTGGCAGCAGCAAGTCCCAATATACTCTAAAGGTGCATATGGCAACCATCAGTGCACCACAGCACCATGGATGACATCTCTCTAGGGTCCCAAAGGCTTATTATTATTGCCTTTCAAAAGAGTGGCTGGCCCACTGGGTGGTGGATGTCATCACCTTGGCGAGTAGACAAGTCCAGCCCCTATTGTGGTGTGTCAATTTAAAAGTGAACTGCTAGAAAGTCTATTAAAGGTCCCTGCATCTCACTGTGCACTATTTCCTTATTCTATAAAAATGACAGGTTATCCAGTGGTGTGAGTGCAGTATTCATCTATAAGCACTATAATTCTAAGGTGAATTCTGCTCCTCACTGATGTCATATATTATCCAGGTGTTTCACACCACCCATGTGTGTAGCTGTGGATCTGTGAATACCACATTATCACCCCCTAGATTATCGAGTTTTGTCATTCAGGACCTGCACTGCTTTGGCGAGAAGGTCCAGGTGAAGGTTTGCTGTATGTTTTCTGTATATCTATTACAAGTACTGCATCATAATTCACCAAGTTGATTTAGATGGTGACAGCCTAGTAGTATCTTAGTTATTCCATACATTCAAGCTGACAGTTGGAACATTATTGTATTATAATAAATATTATTGTATTTTTCAGACTGGAGAACACTGGTCAAGGTCCCAGTCATCATTTGCAGTCATTCTTCTCTTCTTCATGAGATAATCAATGTGAAGTGGATCACACTGAGCTTCTCGTTGACGCAGAAAGGAACTCTTTCTCAATTCAGCTACCGGTATCAGATTGTACTGTTCTATTTTTTTTGCACTCAACCTTGAACTACCAATGCACTATATTTGCATTGTGCACAGTTTATTTTCATTCAGTGCTCGTTCATATTTTTTTATCCCCTGCCCAAACAAGGTTTGGCAGGGGATATAGAAATGGGTTCCGTCCGTCCGTTCGTCTATCCATCTGGTCACATTTTCGTTTACGGGCCATATCTTTAAAACTACTGAAGACATCTTCATGAAACTTTGTATACATATCAAGCA
>JAOANJ010000027.1:27543761-27555666 GCA_026413345.1 Ariopsis seemanni
TGGTGGCTCTAAATTGACCATAGGTGTGAATGTGAGTGTGAATGGTTGTTTGTCTCTATGTGTTAGCCCTGCGATGACCTGTCGACTTGTCCAGGGTGTACCCCACATCTCGCCCATAGTCAGCTGGGATAGGCTCCAGCTTGCCTGTGAGTCTGTACAGGATAAGCGCTACAAATAATGGATGGATGGATGAAAACCTATGCTTGCCTAAGACCCTAAGATTACCTGCTATATCTGGCACACTGGCTCCTAGTATACACCTAACTAAAGCTGCTGGTGCCCCTAAAGGCTGAGCTAATTTCATGTGTCGTAAGATGGTCTCCTATAACTAGAGCTCTTTCAGGTTTCTCAGCAGGTGTTTCACTGAGGAGAGCAAACCTGTTACACATGTGAAGCAGAGAGGAATGGTGCTCCCTTGGGTGAGCCTCAGTGTTAGCTTTGGATCTATGATTATGCCGCTGAGTCATCACCCATTCACCCCGCTATGATGTTCTATGTGAATGGAGGGCAGGGCCAGGAAAGGTGAGTGGCAAAGTCAGTACACCTGTTGTCAATTAACGTTGTGTCTGTGTGTGTTTTGCAGTGAGGATGGAAGGTAAAAAAGGAGGGAGAGAGTGACAAGAGAGGATCTCTCCTGACCAGAGCACATGTTGGTGTATCTGTGTGCATGTGTGAATGAGCTTCGTAAAGCTGAAAAGCAAGTACGAAAAAGTGAAAAAGTTGTTGTGAACATCATCTCCTGCCTGCTGCGCTTCAGTATTCTATCCACACCATGGATTTACTACACATACTTACATAAAGCAAATCTATGCAAGCTACTGTTTAAGAGCATATTATTCAAAGCCTGATCTATTTATACCAGATAATTTCTTATTTCCTTCTTATTTATACTCATAGTATGCATGTGCAAACTATCATCACATCTGTGTCACCCTGGCAACATAAATAAAATTTGTGTTAAGTTTTAAGAAATTACACACTATTGTGACTTTTGAAAAGATGTGCAAGTTGGGACTGAAGGGAAACTGAAGGGAGCAATTAGTTTATTCAGCAAGCACGTGCATGTGCACACACACAGGTTGCGTTCCAATAGTCTGTCCTTTGTCCTTTCCTATCCACTTTTCCTTAACCTTGATGGAAAACATCATGAGGTCAAGAAAAGATGTGAAGGAGAATTCATGTGGACATAGGAAAAGACAGCTGCGGTGCTCAGGTCTATCTAATACGTCAACTAAAACTCTCTAATACATAGAATCCCAGCATGCATGTGCAGGATGTCTTTGTGTTTGTGTCACCCTGGCAAAGTTCACATGGAGTTTGAACACACAAATTGACAAAGCTTTAAGACTTGGTATCAGTTTCAAAAGATTTATGTTAAGAAAAAAATTAAGAGAAAAGAGACAGATTATTCAGCGCATGCACACTCACATAGTTTAAACAGTCCATCCCATGTCCTTTCCTAACCACATTAAAGCCAGCATTTACTCTCTCTCTCTCGCTCTCTCACTCACTCTTTTATTTTTATTATTTTCATCAACTGAAGTTGCTTTTACTTGAGGTTACAGTTTTACTTACGCTACCTACCTATGTTTAGGAGTGAGTTTGAGTGTTTTTCGGACAAAGACAGCTATAAAATCAAGTTAATCCAAAAAAGATTTTGAGCTTGTGAAATGATATTCATACAATGCAAAAAGAATGCAATGATTTGTGAATCCTTTTCAACCAATATTCAGTTGAATACAGACAATGTATTCAAAGACAATATATTTAATGTTCAAACTGATAAACTTTCTGTTTTTGTAAAAATACACTCATTCTGAATTTGATGCCTGCAACAGGTTCCAAAAATGTTGGGATGGGGCAACAAAAGACAGGAAAAGTTGTGGAATGCTCAAATAACACCTGTTTGGAATTGGAAAGGCTCAGTAATTCACAAGCAAGGATTGGGTGAGGTTTACCGCTTTGTGAAAAAACAGCATGGGCAAATAGTCCAACAGATTAAGAACAATGTTTCTCAACAGACAATTGCAAGGCATTAAGAAATTTCATATTTTTAATTATTTCTTGGAAAATCACGGACATTGTGTCCTCCAGGCTAAAAAAGAAAAAGACCATTCAGATTATTACCAGTACAAAGTTCAAAAGCCAGCATCTATGATGGTATGGGGTGTGTTAGTGCCTATGGTATGGATAACTTGAACATGTGTGAAGGCTGAAAGATACATACAGGTTTGAGAGCAATATATGCTGCCATTCAGACAATGTCTTTTTCAGGGATGTCCTTACATTTTCCTGCAAGACAATGCCAAGCCAGTGTGGCTTTGGAGTAAAAAAGTACAGGTGCTAAACTGCCATGCGTGACTCCCATTGAAAATGTGTGGCACGTAATGAAGCACAAAATATGACAGTAGAGACCCCAGACTGTTGAACAATTGAAGTTGTAGATCAAGCAAGAATAGGGAAGAATTTTACATTCAAAACTTCAACAAATAATGCCCTCAGTTCCCAAATGCTTACTAGCTGTTGTTAAAAGAAAAGTTCAGATCATGTTGCAGAGATATGCCATTATCACAACCCTGTGGTTGTGGTTTGTAATCCATGAAGGCCTGATTCCCTTGCCACAGACTCATCTCTGCTGTCCTTGAATTGGTGGGTTATTTTCCTGATGTACTGACATTTTGGTTTCCTGATTCCAAGAGACAGGTTGGCTCTGACTGCTCTCAGTTCAGCTTTGTCACCAGCTCTGAAGGCAATGTTCTGGATCCTCAGCAGTCTGTCAACATCTCCTGTTGCTCATGGCTTCTAGTTAGCTTGTGTGGTGATTGTTTTTGTGACTGTCGTATCCTCAATGCAACTGGCGATGTAGGCAGTCACAGTCTCAGTGTATTCCTGTCGGTCTATGTTTTGGTTGTAAGTGGCTGCCTGCTTGAAAATGTCCCAGTCTGTAGTATCAAAACAGTCCTGAAGTGCAGAGGTAGCACCTTCTGGCTACACATGTATCTCTTTCAGAACTGATTTGGTCACTTTCACCCTTGGCCTGTATGCTGGCTTCAGCATAACTGTGACATGGTCAGAAAGTCTGAGGTGGGAGAGGGGGCAGCTAATAACCTTTGTTATTAGTGAAAACAAGGTCCAGAGTATTATTTCCTCTTGTAGGGAAAGCAACATGGTGTAGCTTGGTTAAAACAGACCTTGGGCTGGCATAGTTAAAATCCCCAGCAAGAATATGAAATCCATCTGGATGGGCTATCTATTGCTCGCTGATAGCCTGGTACAGTTCACTGAGTGCTGCCTCTCTGTTGCGGTTATGACAGCTAGGTAGAATGTACACAGCTACAAACAGAATAGCTGTAAATTCCTTCAGCAGGTAAAAAGGTTGGTACTTGATTATCATAAACTCTGTCACGATCCAGCCTGGAACTTCCAGATCCTGATCTGCGCTCCACTCTGAATCTTTCCCCATTCTCCCCACACTGTGTTAGCACACCCGCTACATTTTTGTCATCAGCCACTCTATATAAACAAACTGAGGAGATTCACTCAGCATGGATAAATACTCACTAAGTTTTGTTTCGTTCATGTTTACATTCATGTTCACGCTCTGTTCCTCAACCTAGTTTATGTTTTTGGACTACGATTTTGCCTGCTGTTTTTTGGGACTTGTTATTGTCACTCTGACTCTGGACTTTGTTATTCTTTCCGGCACTTGGATAACGTTTTTGGATTACATTTTTGCCTGCTGTTTTTTGGGACTTGTTGCCGTGACTCTGATTGGGACTTTGTTGTTTTTTCCAGCACCATGTTTATTTTCTCCCTGGGATTATTATCCTGAGTCACTCTGCCCTCACACCGTCTTCCTGGATTTCACTGTGTTAGCGTTGGACTGTGCTGCTGCACCTGCCAACCACTTGTCCGCCTCATGAGCCCACTCATCAGGTATGATTCTGTTCATTCCCTGTAGTTGCATATTGGGTCCTTTCTGTTTCCATGGCCTCCGGGTCGTGACAGAATTTATCCGCCACACCATGGACCCAGCAGACTATGTTGCACTCAAGTATGCATTGGCTAAGCAGGGCTCTGTTCTCAGATCTCATCAAGAAGAGATCATAACTGTTTATCAGAGCATGTTCTCCATCACCGATACCCTACAAAGACTCACCTCACAGATGGAGAGCCTTCAGGCTTTGATCACAGGCTAACCAGCACCAGCTCTAACTAGCCAACCAGCCGCTCTGGTCTTACCCACCCCCCATGAGCCTTGCCTACAAGCTCCACAGCCATATGATGGTGCACCTGAAACTTGTCATTCATTCTTCTCACAGTGCTCCTTAGCCATGGAACTTCAGGCATCTGCCTTCCCATCTGAGAGCTCCTGAGTAGCTTATGCCATCACGCTCTTAACAGAAAAGGCACGGGAATGGGGAACAGCTGTTTGGGATGCCAGGGCACCCTGCTGCTCGGGTTTCAAGGACTTCTCTGAGGAGATGCAGAAGGGTTTTGACCATTTGCTCAATGGCAAGGAGGCAGCAAGACAGCTTATGGGGCTGAAGCAAGGTGCCTGCTCTCTTTATGATTACGCCATCGAGTTCTGGACTCTTGCCACAGCAGTCGACTGGAACATGAGCGCCTTGTATGATGCCTTCTTTCATGGATTAAATCATGCCACCCTGGATGAGATTGCACCTCATGATCTTCCTGACACCCTGGAAGGACTGGTAGACTTGACCGGTTGGGTGGACGCACACCTTCCACTGCACAACCAGAGAAGGGATTGGAGATGGGGCCGAAAGGCCGAACCCAGGACCGTCACCCCTCCATCAGAGGGGTACCACCCCTGTTGAGTTGGAGCCCATGTAAGTAGGCAGAACCTGGGTAACTCCCGAGGAAAGAAGATACCGTCGAGAAACTAGTTCTTGTTTTTATTGTGGACAGTCCAGACAGTTCATCTCCCACTGCCCAGTTAAAGGCTGCCCACAAGTAGATCTGGGAATATGGGTGGGCATCTCTACACACATTTCCCCTGCTGTCAGGTCAACAGTGACTGTTGAGATTTCATTCCAGAACAAGGTCCAGTCTGTTCAAGCCCTCATTGATTCCAGTGCGGATCAGAGCTTTATCAAGACTTCCTGGGCAGAAGAATTGGGCATCCTCTTGTGTCAGCTTGATTGCCCCCTTGTCACCAGAGCTTTGAACGGGGCTGAACTCAGCCCCATTTCCTGTCTCTCTGACCCTGTTACTTTGAAGGTTTCTGGCAATCATATTGAGTCAATTTCGTTCTACGCCATGAATAACTCCCTCGAGTTTATTGTCCTGGGTCTTCCCTGGTTACACTGCAACAATCCCCACATTAACTGGAGGGATGAGACCATCCTCTCTTGGAGTACTTGCTGCCTGGCCTCCTGCCTATTGTCTGCTCAGACTCCCCTGGCCCCTCTTGTCACCAGTCCTGATGAGACTATTGATCTTTCTAATGTGCCCCCGAATACCTGGACCTTCCTTTAGTGCTCAGCAAGTCTTGTGCCACCCCTCTCCCTCCTCGCCAAGCCTACAATTGCACCATAGAACTGTTACCTGGAAACACACCTCCCAGGGGTCATATCTACTCTTTTTCCCCCTTGGAGCAGGAGGCCATGGACAAATACATCTCGGAGTCTATAGCGGTTGCCATCATTCACCCATCATCCTCTCCAGCTGGAGCAGGGTTCTTCTCTGTGGAAAAGAAAGACAAGTCCCTCAGGCCCTGCATTGACTGTCAAGGACTTAATGCTATCACTTCAGGAATCGTTACCCCCTACCACTCATGTCTACAGCCTTCAAATTACTTCAGGGACTCAGTTTTTTACCAAGCTGGACCTCTGCAATGCTTACCACCTGGTACGAATAAGAGAAGGAGATGAATGGAAGATGGTGTTTAACACTCCTATGGACCACTACAAATATCTGGGTTTTCCATTTGGGCTCACTAATGCCCCCTCTGTCTTTCAAGCCTTGATCAACGATGTCTTGCGAGATTTCATGAACCAGTTTGTCTTTGTTTATCTCAATAATATCCTCATCTTCTCCCTCATATTGGAGAGCCATTGGTCCCACATCAGACAGGTCCTGCACGGACTTTTAGAGAACCAACTCTTCATCAAAGCAGAAAAGTGCAAGTTTCACAAGCACACCATGTCCTTCTTGGGCTTTGTGATTTCCCCTGGGTTGGTCCAAATTGACCCTGACAAGGTCAAGGCAGTCCTTGAGTGGCCTGTTCCCTCTTCCCATAAGGAACTGCAGCACTTTTTGTGGTTTGCTAACTTCTATCGAAGGTCCATCAAGTACTATAGCACCACTGCCATTTCTCTGACCAAACTCACATCTTCCAAGCATCCCTTCTCTTGGACCGACCATGCTGAGAAAGTTTTCTCTTAAGAGCAGATTCACCACAGCAACAGTTCTCATCATCCCAGCCCCACCATTCAGTTCATTCTCGAAGTGGACGCCTCTGACACTGGTGTTGGGGCTGTTCTGTCCCAGAGGTCAGCCAAGGATAACAAGGTGCACCCTTGCACATTCTTTTCTCATCGCATGACCAGCGGAATGCAACTATGGCATTGGGGACCATAAATTGCTAGCTATCACATTGGCCCTAGAAAAATGGAGGCATTGGTTGGAGGGGACTGAGATTCCATTTATCATTTGGACAGACCATAAAAATCTTGAGTGCCTCAGGACTGCCAAACATCTCAATGCATGTCAAGCCAGATGGCCACTGTTCTTCTCCCACTTCAACTTTGTGCTCTCCTTTCGACCTGGCTCTAAGAATGTCAAGCCAGATGCTCTGTCCAGGCAGTTTTCTCTGGACTCTCAGCAAGACCCCAATGAGCCCATCCTCCCTACCCATTGCCTCGTGGCCGCCGCCCGACGCAACATAAAAACTATTGTCCAAAGTGCCCTGTCCAGCGATCCAGGAGCAGACAATGGTCTACCCAACTGTCTGTATGTGCCCCCTTGTGTGTGCTCCCAAGTACTTGAGTGGGGGCACAGCGTCCTCCTAGCATGTCACTGTGGGGCAGCCTGGACCCTTGCCATCCTCAGACAATGCTTCTGGTGGCTGACCATGCGGCGAGATGTTAGGACCTTTGTGGCAGCCTGTGACGTCTGCTCCAGGAACAAGAAGAGCAACCATCCTACTGCTGGACTATTAAGACCCCTACCTGTATTTCACCGTCCTTGGTCCCATATTCTGGTGGATTTCATCACTGGCCTCCCCAGTTCCAAGGGTAATACTTGCATCATGACAATCATCAATCACTTCTCAAAGGCGGCTCACTTTGTTCCCTTCCCTAACCTGCCTTCAGCTAAAGAGACAGCAGAACTGTTTATCTACCATATGTTTCAGATTCACGGTCTGCCTATGGACGTTGTGTCCAACAGAGGCCCCCAGTTCTCCACTCATTTCTGGAAAGAGTTCTGCAAGCTCATTGAGGCCACTCCCAGCCTTTCCTCGGGTCACCATCCCCAGACTAATGGGCAGACAGAGCACACCAATCAGAAGCTGGAGGTCGCTCTACAGTGTCTAATGTCTGGTGATTCATCTTCCTGGAGCCGGGCACTCCCTTGGATTGAATATGCCCACAACAGCCTTTCCTCATCATCCATTGGGCTGACTCCCTTCCAGTGTTGCCTCAGTTACCAGCCCCCTCCTTTCCCCGAACAGGAGGAGGAGGCAACTGTTCCTTCAGCCCAAGCCTTTGTCGGACACTGCCGGAGAGTTTGGGCGCATGCCAGATGTCACCTATTATGTGCCAATCACACATACAAATGGATGGCAGATCGACATCACAGGCTGGGTCCTGTCTACCGCCCAGGACAAAAGGTCATGCTGTCCACAGCCAATCTCCCTCCTAGTGTCCCCTCACGCAAGCTGGCCCCCAGGTTTGTTGGCCCCTTCCTCATTTCTTAGGTCATTAACCCCATGACTGATTGGCATTGCCCAGGCCTATGCGGTGGCTCCACCAATCTTTTCATGCCTCTCAACTGAGACCCCTGGTCTCCAGCCCCTTCTCTCCCCCTTCCAAGACCCCTCCCCCTCCCAGGATGATCAATGGAGGGGAGACCTACACAGTCAAGAAACTACTAAAGGTCTGTTGAAAAGGTCGGGGGCTACAGTATCTGCTCGACTGGGAAGGCTATGGCCCAGAGGAGAGGTGTTGGGTGCCAGCATGTTTCATCCTCAACCCTGTGCTCATCAGGGATTTCCACCGCAAGAACCCAGGAGCCCTGTCTGGAATGCCCAGAGGCATCCGTTGGGGTGGGGGGTGGGGGTTACTGTCATGATCCAGCCCAGAACTTCTAGATCCTGATCTGTGCCTTTGCACTCCACTCTGCATCTTTCCCCATTCTCCTTGCGCTACGTTAACACACCTGGTATGTGTTTGTCATCAGCCACTCTATATAAACACACTGAGGAGATTCACTTAGTGTACGAATAAATACTCACTGTAAGTTTTGTCTGGTTCATGTTTACGTTCATGTTCATGCTCTATTCCTCGACCTGGTTTATGTTTAGGCTCTGTAGCACATTAGCTGGTCTAGCTGTATGGTGGAATCCAGGACGTTGTTCTTTAGCCACGTTTCCATGAAAATGAAAACGCAGTCTCTCATGTCAAGCTGGGCGGCTCACAGAAGGTGTATATGGTCCATCTTATTGTCTGTGGAATGAATATTGGCGAATATGATGGGTACTATTGCTGGTCTGTTTGGATTAGCCGCTAGCCTAGCCTGTATACCTCCACACTTGCCCCTTTTCTGCTTCCTCTCTCAATGCCTGCGGCACCTCCTCTCCTGGTAGGAAACAGTACTTGAACTCGGTGATGTGATCTGGCGGAGGAAGGTGAGGCTCTGAGGTTTTTGTTCTTGTGCTGTAGTCAAGCTGTTTTCACTTGTTCTGCTGATATTCAACAGAAACTGATGACTGGACTTGTGCCTTAACATAGACGAACATGTAGACATAGACGAAGAAACATTTAAAAACACCATGGTCTTGGGGCTGCTGCGTCCATGCGCATTGCCATCTTGAAACAGGATTGTATTTAATTGTAGAAAGATGACTGATTGGAAAGGAAGGAAATCTTTTTTGTACATTTAAATAACCTGACATTTGGAGGGAAGTTTTATATTCATGGTTCAAAATTTTTCTATGGAAGTTTGTTCAAAGTGTTGCCATCAGGACCTTTCGTGCAAGGGTATCATATGCAATGTCTTATTAGCTGAGTGGGGAAAATTTTGCCCTCATACCTAAATAAAATATTCAATCTTGTGAATCAAACTGAATCGTGAATTGGGTGAATCATTACATGTCTAGTGACCAATAAATTTTGACTAATAATCTTGCATTTTGATTGATATCTCCTCTCTAAACTGTTTCTTAAGCACTCTCTCTCTCCTTTCCACTGCTGTCAGTGTCCAGTTCTCATCAAGTCTCTTGGCTAAATATTGCACAAGTTGGAGGCATGATTATCCCTGTGGCTCTCTCACCATAGCACCAGTGGGATTTCAAAATAAAAGTCCCTTCTCGTACCAGACCCTCTTTGAGTCACATGGAGGATTACCATAGAGGAGGAAGCGCTACCATAATGAAAGGAATAACATTCTTTTACATCGCATCATATCACATTGAATTGCATCATGTCAAACTGCACTGCATTACAATTGGGGTGAATCATATCATATAAGTAGTTGCTTCATCATAATCTTAAATGCAATGTATCATTGGCAATGTATTGAGATGTGCACCACACTGGCATCACTGATGGAGATGCACTGCTGAGGAAATGCTGCACTGATGTTGTGGACTATCAGTATGGTAATGTAATGTAGTGATAATGTTCTTCTACAGTTTGTTCAACATAGTGAACAGGCAATTGTGACATAACTGATTTAATTCCCATGACTGCTCTATATGGGTACGAGTAGCCCACTGTGCCGTACTGTACTGTTGCACAATGGCTGACTGCTGCCAACTACATAGATTACCATATGCAATGGCCAACTAATGCTGCAGTTGTAATCACGTTCACATTTTCTTGTGGAAATGCATCTCTAGTTTTCTGTGCTGCCGAGAAATTTCCAGAAACAGTTGTTAACCTGCACTTCCACCACAATTTACAGTGCTGTTTACTGATGGAAATTCCACTTTTCATGCAGTGAAAAACAGGGACAAGAAACCAGGAAACCAAAAACCAGACAGATAATATGCAAAATAAAGCTTGCTATCAGACTGGAGCTTTTGCAGGACTAATACGTTCTGAGTCTCTGAAAATACTGAGTCCATAATGAGCTGAGAAGCGTAATAGATGTGTGTGTTTAACAGATGCATGCACAGAACCATAGTGCAACCTGAGAACTGAAGTTGGCATGTGCATTGCAGTGCTGAGCAACCCAGAAATAGCCCTTCAGCTGCGCCAAGTTTGCAAGGCGTGCAGTGCAGCAATTGGAGTGAGTGAGAGTTCATGGGAGCACTATTAGTTAATAACATTTATTACACTGTATATATATAAAATGGCTCTAAGTTGACTGTAGGTGTGAATGGTTGTTTGTCTCTATGTGTCAGCCCTGCGATGACCTGCTGACTTGTCCAGGTGTACCTCGCCTCTCGCCCATAGTCAGCTGGTATTGGCTCCAGCTTGCCTGCGACCCTGCACAGGATAAGTGGTTATGGATAATGGATGGATGTTTTGCATGTAGTACATTTTGGAATCCAGAAAAAAGCTACTCAATTACTGTATAAGTACGAGTGGTCATTCTTTTAGTTAAAAAAAATACCCTGACTGCCTATTTCTTGACCTGTTTAGCATATTTAATCTGACTCTTGAGGTCTCTCAAACAAGATCATTGTACAAATGTTGCTGTCTATTCGCAAATCAATTTGTGTGCTACATTATTTGCTAATGGTAGTGAACGTTCACCCACCCACTTCCTCTCTGTAGAGGCTGCTTTTTTTGTTCACCCTTTGTCCCTTCATAATCCACATTCACTTCCTGCTTCCTGCTAAAAGGAGTCAGCTGCCAAGATGGGAAGAACTAAAATTATTTGCAAATGAATCATTCTGTGCACTGAACTGTCTCAATTCTTATAATAGTTAGAAAGTTATAATAATTTTAAACATTTAAAATATATATATAATGCGTATTATATATAATAATTTTATATATTTTCATTTTGAGGGACAAAAGGTCATTTAGTGTGTGTGTATAGTTTATTTATTTATTTTAGCATACTGAGATCATTAGATTTACTTGTTGTTCTCAATTTTTCCCCCATATTGGATATGCATCATTTATGTGGAGAGTGAGGCAATATGTATGAGTTCAGACAGCACTTTTTTCTTGAAAGTTGCATCCAAAAGCCACAGGCCAGTGATCACTTACCAGCCGACATGTCAGAGTTTTTAAAAAAGAGGAACCCACACTACCTGCAGTTGACTACAGAAACAACTGTGGATACATCTTTTTATGAAGTTGTTATATGGAGACCTTAATCTAAAATCTTACTGAAAGTTGGTACACTCTGGATAAGTGGCCCCTTTCTCTTCTTTTAAGAAAGCAGCAGTCGTAAAGTAAAACGAAAAACAAAAAGCCATTGCAACTTTTATCAGTCCACAAACCATCTACATTTTTATATTGAATAAAGTTGATGTACAGTGTCCCCGGAAAATATTCACCAGAAGCGATTATTTCCCTTTTTGATATATATATATATATATATGTGTATGTGTGTGTGTGTTATTTACCAGCTGGGAGGTCCGTATTGTAAAATACCATGACCAAGGTCTTGAAAGTACTGACCGAGGCCCTCTGGGCCGAGGTCAGTATTCAAGGCCGAGGTCACGGTATTTCACCATACGGACCGACCTTAAGCTGGT
>JAOANJ010000027.1:27788265-27800426 GCA_026413345.1 Ariopsis seemanni
GCTTGAGTATTCCTTTTACAATTCCCGAATAACATGAATTTAGTTTTGTTAAGGTTTAAAGATAATTTGTTCCTGTCAAACCACTTCTTTAATTTAGACAGTTCTGCAGTGATCATCCCCAGAAGATCCTGTAAATTGTACGGTACCGGTATGTAAATTGTAACTTGGCGGGGATGGGAGGTGGGGTGTGATGGGGGCCACATCAGCACGAAAGACATCAGAGAAGTTCTTGCAATTTGTGCATTTTTTATTAAAAGGTGCACACAGTGTACTCAAAAACTAGCATACGTACTCAATTTTATTATGTAATCGGTTACATAAAAATTTGAGTACTATTAACTTATTCGGGTTTACAGTGAAATTTAAGTTTGAGTTTATTAACATTTGATCTATAATCACAAGTCACTTTCAAATTTCCTCCAAGAATGGAGACACTGAATTTTGTACCTACACTGTAAAATGGAATTTTGCCTTTTTGTCATTTCAGCATATTTGTCAGTTTAACGATCATTGGAGTTGTTGTAATAACATCAAGTTTAGTTAAAAACGTCTCATCTACAAAATAAATGTTAAATTGAAATTTCATGTCCAGTTGAATCAGTAATGTGAGTCAACCTGACTTTGGAGGTTAGTTAGGCGGCTACGTGGAGTAAAACGCTTGCGTCATCACATTTGCTTTCCGCCCCGCTCATCTCCTCCTCAGACGAGACCAGGAGTCTACTGCCACCATTTTCAAAATTGTTTTTTTCCAGTCAACTTTTCTGATATTACAAGTTATTTCAACCAAGCCACAGAGACGGAGCTTTGGAGCAGTGACTTGACGAGTCAAGGTGTCTATGGCGAGTTTTCTTTTGTCGAGTTTAAATGTGATTTGTGGTGGTGGTTTAACAGGTGATTAAGCTAACTACAGTCTTTTATCAGTGAAAGAGAAAAGCTTGAAATCAGAAGGTGTATTTTTTTTTTGTTTAGCCAAAAAATAATTTGACAGAACTAAAACATTTGTTTAGTTCTGTCAAATTTATAGGGGAAATGCTGTATGACAGTGTTTTAAATAACCCAACGTAAAGTACTTCTGTGCAAGGAATTTTTTTCAAACACAGAGCTCCAAAGGCACAAGACCTTCTAGAAGGTCATGTAAAAAGTCAGGAGGAAACCCTGTTATACAATGAAAATTTGTTTAATACAGTCTGTTTTCACTCTGTCAACACTTCAAGTTCTTGCTCTCCCTCAGCCTGCAAACCTTCTCATTATAGGACTATTTGGTTCTCAATAAAAATGACTTACTTTGCACAGAACAACTCTGAATATCACTGACTAGCTAAACAAAAATGGCAAACTTGTCAACATTAAAGGACTCCTGAAAACCAACAAATGAATGTGCTCCCAAATTATCAGATGATACAACACTGTACCCTTAATACTGATTCCCAACCTGCTAATGCAAATCCCTTGGTTTTCAAGCAGTTGGAGATCTCTCAAAAGTGGTTCTACAAAATACTCTGATCTTCCCCAGACAGAAGTGGGGTTTTCTTTGAAATATGATCCATCAAATGAAGTCTTGTAATGGCCAGGTTGGGATTCTGTATTGGCTTCTTCTAAAACAGTCAATAACATCACCCCTGTTTAACAATCTTTGCAGTGTTTTTAGAACTGGGACATAAACAAAAGGTTTTCTTTGATGGCAAATCTAAAAACACATTCAATTGGGTCTATGACACCAAATTTTTCTTTCAAATAGGACAGCCTTTTTTGTTCTGATCCCAGACACCCACTATGGGAAATGGAGCTGAGTGGACTTAGTCTGTGTAAGGCATCTGTTACCAAAGCTATAGTGTTTTTCATCAATGTTACAACTGTGCTGCCTTAAGACCTTTTTTACTGTATACTTTAGTTCACCAATTAAAAGCAGCAATGTCATAAAACTCACTGACTATTTCTTGAGTGGCTAATTTGGAAACGTGCAAGACTGTTTGCATTCGCAAAAGTAACGATGCAAGCCTTTCCTGACCTTTTTGAGTGGAGTCATGGTACTCTGGTCCAACACCAGAATTATCAAGTGGCACATGAAGGTCATTATCATCAACGTCTGATTGTGATTCAGCTGTTTCACATTCTGCTAATTCTTCAGTCTCACATTCTTGGACAATCTCAGTCTTGTTGTCTTCTAAAGTATGTCGGTGACAACGAGATTTGTGATGTAAAACTAGAGAAAACGTTTGATTTGAAAAGACGGGTGATTTTAAAGGACAGGTAATGGTTTCCCTATTCCTCAGATGCTTCCCAAGATGAGCAAAATATTGTTTTAGACTGACCGTGTCTTTAAAGCCACACAACAAGCATTTTACTTTAAAGTCAGTAAGTCCAACACTCCGTTCTATGAGCCCATGATCTCTCAAGTGGACCTGCAGGGATTTTTTTAAGATCTGAAATACTGTGCACAGTCTTTGTATGTACAGGGTAAAGGACAATTTCTTCCGCAATGCCCGTGGCTACTCTGGTAATGTTCAATTATTCTCTTAGATTTCCACAGAAAAATGTACAAAGCTTACAAGTCCATTTCATTCAGCATTTAAAAAAAAAAAAAACCCCACACACACCACAACAGTTGTCATGTAGACCTATGGAAAGACATCGTGGAACTTTTGGCATCCTCCACCTTTACCGATGAAAGCTTGTATTACCTTGATGCCAAAATAAGTGAACACAGGAAGCAGTTACTGAATGTGCTTCCAGGCCTAAAACTAAAACCTAAACACCATTTTCTGGAGCACTATGCTCATTTAATTCACTACTTTGGACCACTTGTTGACTTTTGGACATTTCGTTTCGAAGCTAAACATAGCTTTTTCAAGAAAGTGGTTTGTGATGTCAATAATTTCAAAAACATTCTTCTGACTCTCTCCCTCAGACATGAACTTATGTTGGCATACTACCTGGGCATGCCCAACCCGTTTAAACCAACAGTGGAAGTAAAAGTAGTATCAAATATTTCACTGGGCATTCTAGCCTCTTCTGTCAAGCAAGTGATTGAGAAGAAATGTAGATCTCTGGCCACAACTGCGCGCGCGCGCGCGCATCTCTGGCCACATTCTGCAGATGCTAGACAAAAATATGCACTCCATTCCTTAGCATAAAGCTACTTTGAAAAGCTGTCCATCTTTGACAAAACTGATCCAATTTGACACCATGTTCGATCTCTCTGCTGGTCTGAAAAGCAAATGGAACCAACTTTGTTCTGTGGCCCTTGTAGATGCCATCCTAGAAACATTACTGCAAGAACAAATAAAGACGTTAAGATATTTTTTGCCTTCTTTGATATCTTGTATAGGACACAGATGATATCCACTCAGGGAATGAAAGTTGGTGCTGTAATGGTGAAAGATGAAGACATCATTGGTCCTTGAGGAAAACGTGATCCTGCCTGATCTGAAGGACATCACGCATGCCATTGCCTTGCCGATGGGCCTTCTTTTTGCACTCAACATAGACTACCCTAAGGAACTAAGGTACACATTTGAAGTCATTCAGAAGGTCCTGATGAACATTCGTGGAGGACAGCGTTCCTCACTCGTGCACAGTTTAAGAAAAACTCCTGCGGAAAACCTTTTAAGGTTGTGTTCTGGTGTCTCATTTCATCCTGTAGTGTTTAAAACTTCAGATATTGAAGTTCAAATTCTGAAGTTTGCTGTTGAAGTTCAAGATCTCAAATTCAAGCTCAAGTTATATTTATATTTTATTATTTATGTAAATACTAATTTTGTGTTTTGTGCATATGGAAGCCCATTTCGGAGAGTGAAAAAAAAAAAAATCCACATGTGAAGTCAGTCAATGAGAAAAATTCAAGACAGTTTTTTTTTTTTTTTTAAAAGTAAATCTAAATTATGCTAGAAATTCAGTTGTGGGCGAAAGTCTAAATTATGAGATGGAAAAGTCAAAATAAGATAAAGTCCAAAATACTAGATAAAGTCAAATATGATAAAAAGTCGAGGTTATGACTTCATGATTATTATGACATTGACTTTTTTGAAGGTTATAATAGCTTACTGTGGGGGATAATTTCTCTTACTTGTAGAAATGGGCTTAGATACAGACTAACTTGACAGTTTGTATGTAAAATCTTTGGTCCATCTTTTGCACTCAATAGTCACCATAGCACTTGTTAAATTCCTCTGCAAAGGAACAGAGGTCATATAGTATACTGTATTCATAGTCATTAAGAGAATTTGTGTTTGATTTCAAAGTGCTGTCTTTGTATTTCAAGGAGTTTGAAGTCTTAACTAACAATGTCAATAAATGTTGACTGGTTGCAGTGGTGGTGTCCTATTTCCCTTTGAATCAAACCTGCTAAAGCCATTAATTAGAGGTTACTTTAATATCTTTTTAAATTTAGATTAGATTTTGCTTAGCACAATTTTGAATGATTAAGTCAAATAGCCAATATGAAATAGGTTTTGTAAGTCTAAACAACTGGAAATGGAGTGAAATAATGTGCAAATTTAAGTCTGTTGTACTAAGACTTTTATTACAAGAGGCCACATTAGTCATGTTGAAATTGACAAGTTCCAAGAAATGTTGGTCAAGTTCAATAAACTAAAATCAATACCTTTAGTTAAGATAAAATAGATTTGCAAATTCAAACAACTATCCAAAGCAGTTGAATCAATTAACTAATCCAAGTCAACTTAACTGAAATAGAAAGTTTACACAACACAGCTTTAATTAAGCTGAAATAGGATTTTCAAGTTCAAACAACTACCCAAAGGAGGAGTTCAATCAGTTATCAAATTCAAGGTCACCAAACACACAGGTTTACACAACAAGGAATATTTAGTCAAGATAACACAAGTCATGTTGGAACAACAAATAATGTTCTCAATTTTAAGGCAGCCCTTTCACTTGTTTTTAAGCCGAAACAACTGGTTAGATACACCAAATTTAAAAGAATTGGTTTTGGCAAGTTTGATATTTAATTCCGCTCTAAACACAACCTCCAAACTTTCATTTTTGTCTTTTTTCACCAATTTTGTTACTCAAGTCTGGCTTTATTGAGTCACTCGTTCTTTCCATGAAACTCGTATATAAATGTATATACTTCACTCCAAAATACACTCCATTTCCAAAGCAGAACTAGCCAAAAACAAACAAACCGACCGTCCTCTCTCCACCTCGCCCAGCAGCAGATTCGAGATTAATCATCCCTAAATTCTAATTGGCCCAATACACATCACTACTTCTAAACTCACAGGATTTGTTACAAAGTTTTTGGGGTTTTTTTAAAAATAAAATACAAAAAAATTTAGCAGGAAACATGCATCAAAAAAAGCCAACACATTGTAGTAATTGCAGTAATTTTCCATAAACAGTAATTTACATAAAAATTATTAACAAAGACCAAGTCACTGCCATTTTAAAAGGGCCTTACACACTCCCCCCACCAAACTGCAGCATACCCCCATGCTGTCCCATATGGCATCTCAAAATAGAAACAAAATAGGAAACGTGAACTACAGGAGCACAGGACAAGTACAATAACTGGGCTACACTATATAATAAAGTGCATGTAACAGTTTTGGTAAATTCATACATTTCCTACATAAAGTTTGAGGAGTGCACCACCAGGCATGTGAGCTATTATAGTAATCAGGAAATTGAACAGTTCCTACTGTAACTGAAAGCATACATTACTACTCTTGGGGACCAACACAGTTTCTTCAGTAGGCTCTCCTAAAGTGTCATGAGTAAACCTTTTAGCCGGTTTTCTCCCTCTTCCTGATCTAACTACACATGGCAGATCCAAACTTTCTACAATTAACTCTCCTGTAGGCATACCCTCAAAACACATTCTTGGTTCGCTACAGTTTCAGAAACTACCTCACCATCTTCCTCTGCTATTACCGGTAGACCAGCAGCGGTCTATGACTTGTGGCTCTGTAGTAACTACAGGAGTGTCATCACTCTCTACAGGCACTACTTCTTGAGCACACTACAGAGGTCTCAGGCACATGAGATAATCCAGATATCTTCAAGATGACATCCAAATTCAGATTCTGAAGAACAATGCTTTCTCTGCGGCTCATCAGCTGTGGGGTCAGAATTGTATGTGAGCGTTCTATTCTTTTCTTTAGCCTTCCTTCGCCTCAGGGCTCTAGGAGAACAAGCAGACTTGGGAACATGATTGGTACCCAATCTGACTTGTTCTAATAGCAGAATATGATTGCAGTGCATCACCTTCACTGGTCCAGCTCCAGTGTTCTCCACGGGCACTTTTAAAGTGGCACACCGCCACATAGTTCTGGCCTGCCACCCTTCACTTGAACCCAAAAAAAAAAAAAGCAGCTTCATCAGTATACACCAAATAAATTGTATTCACTTTATTATAATTTTGTAGCTTAACACAGAACACCATTAAACGAATGCATACAGGGCTACCTGAAGTGGCCACGCGATTGCAATAGAAAACCATCCAGCTAGCTGCATACAGATTGTGACCCCAAGCTCTGCAGATTGAGGTCTCTCCCTGCGTTACACTATAACGCACCACATTACACTATACTGACACACAGTAACACTGGAAGCTACAAGCCGCAGCTCGTCAGCAGCTAAATAACTTTGCGGGTGTTTGTAGTGTTATTGTGCAACAGTGATCGTCTTTTCTGACCATACACAGTTACACTTATCATAACACAGCATACACACAGTTAAGTTCAGGTCTTATTTTACATATCTGATTTGTGTAAGTGAGAGCTGCATTTTCCCGTTGCTTCCCTGTGGTTGTTTGCTGCAGGACTTCCAGTTTCCTGGGTCAAAGGACCCACACTATGGAGGCCGGGGTGGCTTTACAGTGCCACTCTCGGGCACACACGTTGTGTATTGTTAAATTAAAAAAAAAAGAAAAGTATGCATTTATTGTAATTGGGCATTTTATTTATGCATGGAAGTATATTTATTTTTCACACAAAAAAAAAAAATTTAATTCAGGGATGCGCAACAGACACATCAGTCTCAACTGAAAATGTCAAAGGAGTCTCACATTGACAAAGATAATATGCACAGTAAGAACATGCTAATTTTTTGTAAAGTGACTTAGCATTTCCTATCCATTTACTGGCCAGTTTCACAGTCCCAAAAAAAAAAAAGCACAAAGTCCGTCAGCTTCAAAGGGACTTTGTCCCCTACCAGGGCTCCGCCCCTAGACCCCGTTGGGGGCCTAGGCAGCCCCCAAATCCCCACCACCACCTTTTATTTTCGAAACATGAACACTGAGCTCCATCTACAGGTCCCAGTCGATACACTGGGAGGTCAGACATCTGGCTCTCAACCACATAAGGACTTGAGCTCCAACAATCAGCTAGCTTCTGGTTCCCCTTTAGGCCAAGGTTACAAATGAGGACTATCACCAGGACTCAGGCAGTGGTAATGCACTTTCTGATCATATCTTTCTTTCCTCAATTCATCTTGGCAGCAGTGCTCTGAGCCAACTGATAAGCTGCATGCAGTTCGTGTTTCAGTCTGGATACATACTTTGTGTGCAAGGCTGTCAATGTACCATCTACAGACACACCAAAATAAGCATCCACTGGCCATCTTGCTTCCCTCCCAAACATGAGTAAATATGGCAAAAATCCAGTGGCTTCATTTGGAGTACAATTATAGACATGCACAAGGTGGGCTATGTGCGGATTCCACTTCTGTTTTAGACTAGGGTCTAGTGTTCCTAGCATATCTAAAAGTGTCCGGTTAAACCTTTCCTGTTGTGGATCACCTTGGGGATGACAGGGAGAAGTGCAGGATTTTCTTACACCTAACATTCTCAACATCTTTCACTAATTGGCTTTCAAAATCCCTCCCTTGATCTGAATGCATGTGTGCTGTAAGACCATAATGGATGAAATATTAGGTAGTTTTTTTTCTGCTGGAGACAGACTCCTGCTAATGAATGCAACAGGCCGCAGTCCCTCTTCGTGTTGCTGGTATAATACACCTAAGCCATCTGTACTAGCACAGACATGTAAGACAGTTTCTGCGAGTCAGCAAAAGCTAATACTGGTGCCTGTGCCAACCGGGTCTTCAGCGCTTGGAAGGCACTTTGACCATGTTTGCTCCACCGGGAGCCAAAAGGTTCAGAGGGCTTAAAGGTCTTATTGGTGACGGACTCTCCAGCTTTCACTTTCTTTGACCAAGAACGAGACGGATACCCTTGAAGCAGTTCATTGAGGGAGCGACACAATCTTGAGAAATCTAACAAAATCGCTGATAATAGCTACAGAATCCGAAAAAGGATCTGAGCTCTGTCACAGTCTTGGGTCTAGGCCAGGAGATGACAGCCTCCATCTTTGATGGATCGGTAGCAATTCCATCTTGGGACACTATGTGCCCTACATAGGTGACGGATATTCTGCCAAATTGGCACTTATTGAGGGATAACTTTAGACCTTTCAGTCGGTCAAAGACTTAACCTCTCCGTGTTCCTCAATAGTTCTGCCAAATCATCCAGGTATACCAGGACTTCTAGAAGGTTCATGTTTCCAATGGCTCGTTCCATCACTCTCCGGAAAGTTGCAGGTGCTCTGGAGATACCTTGAGGCATGCGTCCAAATTGATAAAAGCACAGTGGACAGAAATGCTGTCTCTTCCCTGTCAGCCTCGCTCATTGGTATTTGGTAGTATCCGATTCTCAAATCCAGGACACTGAACCATTTACTGCCAGACAGTGAGTGGAGAGCATCCTCAATTCTTGGAACAGTATACTGGTCCAGTATAGTTATTTGATTCAGAGTTCTGTAATCAACACATCCTTATTTTCCCAGACTTCTTGTGAACAACCACAATCAGTGACACATGGGGCTTTGGGATTCAGAGATGATGCCATTTCTTTGGAGTTCCTGCAGGTGTTGCTGGACATCCTCCAGGTCAGCAGGTGGCAAGTGCCAAGAGCGCTCTCTGAAGGGTCTTGCGTATATCGGTCTTCTCATGCTTGATATTTTTGGAACACCTCACGTCCCACTCCTGGCATGAAGAGACATCCTTCCTCTCCAGCATCTTCTGAGAGATCGCTTGGTGTCTTCTGGCATAGGGGAGTTCCCAAAATCAAAAGAGGTCAAAGTGAATGTAGTGGGTGGTTCTCCATCAGTGTCAGTCAGCTGTGGCACCAGCACAATAGGAAAAATGTGCACAAGAGGAGTTCCCCATTTCAGGACTACCTCCTTAGTAGAGATGTTTTTAATATAGTCATGGTGATGTGTTTGTTGGACACAACTGATGCAGGATTCACTTCAGGCCTCACCTGGAGCTCGTCAGGGTGCGACACGTCTTTAGGCTGGTCTAAGAGTACTAATTTATTGAAATCACCAGGAAACTTGGATACATGTAGCAGTTGCCCTGGGTGAAAAACCAAAGGCTTATGCTGAGTGAACCATACCGTTCCATGCTTTTCAGTCTCTTCTAGTGAAACAGCTATCTGGCTGATAGACTGGCAAGTTTCTCTAATCATTGGATGAATGGTCAGAGTGCATAAAAATCTCTCCAGCCTTCTCTCTACAGGAGTCAAACAACTTTTTCACTACACTAGTGTTTGTCCTTATGAGAATGGCTATGCCCTCATCCTTCACCAGGTCTGGGGCACACCAGCCACAGTATCAGTAAATTCAAGTCTAATGGGAAGATAACCTTCATAGGAGTATTTGTGGGAACTTAAACCCCATATCTCAAGGTTCTCAAACAGCTGAATGGCTAAGTGTTTCAAGTACATAGTGTAAAAGCTCTTATACAAAATAGTGACTTGGGAACCACTGTCTAATAAAGCTCTTGCAGCATAAATTTCCTCTATCTACACAGGTACAACAGAGGCAGGTCCCACTAAACCTACAGGCAAACTAGCATTAGCAGCAGAGGAACAATTCATGGAACGAGAGTTTGTCGGAGCTCAGCGCCATTCCCCAGAGCCATTCCCTCACTGAGCTCCGGCAGAGCTTCCCTTTTTCTTATGCATTTTCAACAACTTCTGATTAACTTTTCTTAAGCATTCAGAACCCTGACATTCTCTCTTGGTATGCCCATCTTCACTACACTTATAACAAAAGACTCCTGGTGGAAGAGTTCAGAGAACCTTAACTCTAGATGGCGCACTATGAGCAGCAGCTTTGGACACTCCAACATCAGCCCCAATCTTTGTCTTTGACACTTCAACACTCAGTCACTGTAGCTACACTCAACAGTCTGGACACTTAAGAAAATTCCCCGACTTCTCTTTTCAGACTGTCCAATCCAGGAACTGCCTGGAGCTCGTCAGGAACATTCAGGAAAAGTTGAGATGGCTACCTTAGTGGTTGTTCTCACACGCTCTCTGGCACTGACCCAATTCTCTTCTTCTCTCACCTCTCTTATCAGTTGGGAGAAAGAAGGGGGATCTTAGAGTGTGGCTCATCTGGACACACAGTGCAACCACATCGTTGGTCAGTGCACTTTTAAATCAACTGCTACATTCGGGCTCTGTTCATGCCGTCTGCTGCAATTCCTCCTTTTAGAAGGGCCCAATGAAACCGCTCATCCAACCAAGAAGAAAGTTTCTCCCCCTCCTCTTGATAAGTGTGTCAAAACTTAGCCATGAGATCTGGCCCACACTCTAGTGCCATAGGCTGTCTCGAGAGCAGCTAAATTATCTGTGGCAGTAGCAGAGGGATTGCTAACCTTCAAAAATCTGTCAGCAGTAGGTCCCTTCAAATTTTCAACAACGCACCACTTCTTTAACTGTATCACTACACTTCCACTTACTAATCATTTGAGTAGCCTGCTCCATCCAAGCATCATATTCCTCTTCACCTGAAGGAACAGGTTTGAGGCCAGAAAACACTCAACTTTCTGTAACTAGGCCCATCAGCAGGCCTTTCGCAACACTTGTCTACTAGCCTACCTATAGCATTCACTAAATTCATGTCCATATCAGCTTTGGGAGATGGATCTTCAGAAATAATGGACCCAACATCCTTCAGGGTATTTCCCCCCTCTTGCTGCAGTAGTGTCAACAGCTTTGAACGGAAATCTGAATCAGGATCTGGGACTACAAGACTCTGAACCAAGTAGGGCTGAACGATATGGACAAAATTTCATATCTCGATATCGATACGATATGACTACGGCGTGAAGTGAAAGGAATTCCAGATCTGTACCGCACAGATTGACAGCTTCAGCTGTCAATCCACAGCAAGCATGAAATAAGGTTTGTGGTTGGCTGGCCTTAGCAATGCATTCAAGGGCAATCGTAAAAATAATGTTTGTTGTGACTGCCAGAGCTGTACATGCAGGCCAAGCACAGGGAGGGGAAATCTATACCGTTGCTTTTTCGATATTAATATCTTGAATGGTCATATCTAGATATAGATACGATAACGATACATCGTTCAGCCCTAGTGCACAGTCCAAGGCCCTGCTTCTCCTTCTATACCCATTTCTTATAACTTAAGACCCATGGGAGTCTCCACGGCAACCCCATATCTTAGTTTAACCGAAGACTTTCACTGTGTTCAACACTTTCATAATAGTGCCCTCCACTATATCAATGTTCACATTACCTAATACAATGGCATGGGAGAGGCTAACATTCTCCTCTTGACTCCACTCTACAGCTTTAGTAAGTTCCATGTTTGCAACAAGCAACAACTAAATGTCACACAAAGTGAACTTATGGTTAACAACCAAACTAGGAGTTATAATACACTAATTTTCCTTTTCTGGTAAGCAGGATATCCCAGCAGTGCCTCCAAAACGTAACCCCTTTTTCCCCCTAGTGTTTTAATCTACACTGAGGTCACACTCAAAAACAGGATCCTGAGTTTCCAGCTGGTGATGGTGAATTGACTGGATTTCCTGTCTATCATTAAAGCTAGCAGATATCAAAATTAGAAGTGGTAAGTACTGTATGAGTTTAGTAGATAACTAGCACGGTGCCTCCAATGAAAAAATACTTTACCAGAAAGTGTCTACACTACATTAAAGCAATGCCACACTTCAGATAAATTAACAAACAGATGACATTTATTTTACCCTAGTGCAGGGGTTTTCAAAGTGTGGGAGAGTCAGTCCCCCCTCAGAGAGCAAATAAACAGCATCCCCCCCTTACAATTTTTGTTGTTGCTATACTTAATGTTCCATTCGTATTAAAAAAA
>JAOANJ010000027.1:27928544-27942412 GCA_026413345.1 Ariopsis seemanni
TTTTTTTGTTTTGTTTTTTTTGGGGGGGGGATTCTAGAATTCATTAAAGACAGTCTTATTAATGATTCCTAAACAAAATGTATTCTTTACTGAAGAATGCTCTTATGACACCAGGAACTACATGATTCTTCTCCTCAAAAAGTATATCTTCCTCCTCCTGTAATATATTTAATACTAGATTTAAGAAGAGGTTTGGAAATTATTAGTTTATTACTGATAACTGGTTTAATGTGTATTACCTTTTCAGTGATAACCCATGTAAACACTGTATGTCTCTTACCAACCGGAAGCTTGTCCACTTCTCCCTGCCTGGTATTGAGAAGTGGGTGGTCATGAGTGGGAGGCAGAAATCATAGGAGGAAAAAAATCCTGTAGGCTACAAGTGCATCTGCAGCCCATTGAATATGCTCTTCACATACTCCACACTCATAATAGAGACAACCCACAACTAAGTTCCCATATTTTCAATAATTGCACATGAGGGGGTGATCCATGAGGACAAGAGCTTTTTGCAATTTTTTGAAATTCCTTGCTGTTTACAATTTAAATGCACTGGTAGTAATTGTTTCAGCACAGATTTTAAAGGCTCTTTGTGTTTTTCAATTTATATTCAATTATTCTATTCCTTTGTTTCCTCCAGCCATTATCTGACAGTCCTATTTTATATTAAAAGTTATGACATACATAGTGATCATCCTAAGAATAATTAAAAATAATAAATAATTTCCAGTTTTGTCGAGTTTTTAGCTTTTATAGATATGCTGAAGAATAAGGAAATAAATTGTGATTCATGACAGCAGACAAATGAATTTTTTGGTTCTATTCAAAAACTCAAGAAGATTTTTAAACAATTTGGAGCTAGAAAATGTAGTTGGGACCAAGAAAGGCTTGATTGTTTCTGATATTTCTTGGCTAGATACAACTACAACATTAACAGTACTGCTAAAATAGGTGAAGGCCTCCAATAAATGTATATGTTGTGGAAATTAAGACTAAGGCTTGACAAAGTATTTCAGAGCTATTTTTGTGGACTTATAAACAGTTCAGAGGATGGATCTACTACGAATAGTCCCACGTGGACTTCCAAAAAACAGTTTGAGAATGACCCTTGCTATAGTGGACAGTCTCACCTGGATATTGTAGATTTGTACTTTTTGAAAAACTGCTGCTGTAATCTTAGAGATGATCCTTTCTTATCTTGGGACTGTAATTCACAGTGGGCCATATCTGGAGCTGAGTTATGCTCATACAGTGAGGATTTAATACTGAAATTGTGCTCATTGATATTCAACCCTCAGACATAACTACAGTTCAGTTCAGTTTCATTTGTCATATGTACATTAACACAGAGTCAACACTGTAAAACCTGATGATCTGTCTCAACAAATGATTCATGTTAACATCACTTAAAAACAGCAGAAAGTGAAGATTACTTAAGTATTTAAAGTGAAGTGCACTCCATTTTGGATTGATGTTATAGTCACTCATAAGAAACAAGTTGGCATAATGAATTATGGATCATGGTTGGAGTTATGTTTGTATATGTAG
The DNA here is from genome assembly GCA_026413345.1 of Ariopsis seemanni. Classification (NCBI taxonomy): domain Eukaryota; kingdom Metazoa; phylum Chordata; class Actinopteri; order Siluriformes; family Ariidae; genus Ariopsis; species Ariopsis seemanni. Next base: position 27,930,093 of record JAOANJ010000027.1, read on the forward strand.
TTGATTATGGTGGGCCTTTCTCCCTGGGCACTCATCCCCTTATTTTGCTTTATGTGTAGGATACCTTTTGTGATAATTACAGTGACTCATCACACAAAATCAGAACAAAGAAGGAAATAAACAAAAAAGCATTAACATAGCCCTATTCTGATTCTGTATTTTTGACACTGCCTGTTTACTACGAAAAGACCTTTTGCAAGGTGAGACAGCTTTCAGTAGACTTTCTTCAAGCAGTGCAAAACACTGCCTAAAGACAAAAATGGCACTGCCATGAAAATTATGTTTAGGTTAATGACAATTGTGTCATGACTGTCTGTCTGGTAATACACTGCAATGCAGTGTGTGTTTATGTTTTGCACCATTGGAACCTGTTGCATATTTGCGGTCACTGATTCGACTGGCGAGTTGACAATGTGTTTATTGAAATTACTGTTCCCTTCAACGTCAAAACTCCAAGACAGGAGCATGCATCAACAGCCAATGGGATTGCAGATCTTTCGAAGTGGACAGAGCGCGAGCAAGCTAGAAAGACTCGACACCGTTCCATTCGACCACCCCCACACACCGCCACCATTCAAGTTGGAGTATCAGTCTCAGGTTTGTGGACTTTCGGCATGTAAAGCCAGGTTATAAGGAACTACTGTTTCATGACTGTATTTCAAACATGTATCTGACACGGGTATGCCGGCAACATGCACTCTGTGAATTTGTTTCCGTCGTATTGTGGCCATGATATTGTCGAAGGTATTGCAGCTTCTTGGTGGCTAGTTAACCAGTTTGCTTCAATGCATGTTCCGTTAGCCACATGTTTCGCGCCGAAGTTAGCTAGCTAGCAAACCTTTTCTGTCGCCGTCTAATATGACTGCATTCAGAAATATGTCTGGTTTTCCATTGTAAAGCTCCGTACATCGTATGAATGTACTTATTGTGTACTGTGGCCACAGTAACATTACTAAGTTGTCCTGATGTGCGTGTTCTAGTTGCAAAGCTGTCGCAAGCAATTCCAAAATGTGGAAATGCAAGTTGTGTGATTTTTCTACTGCCGTTAAAGTGCGGTTAATGAGTCATTACAGACTATTGCATGGTCAGTACTCCACAACATGCCCATTACCATGTCCTTATCACAATTGCATGTGTTATTTCAAAACCTTCAATTCGCTAAAGGTTCATATGTCACGAGTGCATGATGCAACGTCCAGGTCAGGGCGGGAAGTTGGCAATAGGGCTTTCAAATGCCCACTTTGTGAATTTAGGCAGCCTTTTGTCGAAAGGGACATGTTTCTCCACCTCGGTAGACATTTACAACAAAAACAAATAGTCCCGTGTCCATTCAAAGACTGCTCATTTACCTCAAATGTGTATTCTACATTCACATCACACAAATGCCGAGAACATAGTCATTCTTCAGACTATAAACCTGAGCTGGTTCAGCCAATTGCGAGTGACCCTCCTCAAAATTGTATCAGTGAGGAAGGGTCTGATGAATTTGATGAGGAGGAACCCTCTCATTACGAAGTCGATGACACTGAGGCATTGGATCATAAATTGGAATATAATTTGGCTGCCTTCTTTTTGAAGATGGAATCCATTCTCCATGTCAGTAATAGAGCAACACAGGAAATTGTTGAGCACATTGATCAGCTCTTTACTCTCTCTGAACCCATCCTTAAGAAAGTAATAGGTGAGAGTCTGAAAAAGCACAATTGCCCTGTTACAGACACAATTGTCAGTTCAATTGTTCAAGCCGTTTCAGAGTGCAACATCTTACACAGATCAGTGAAAAGTGAAGGCCCATTGTCAACAGCCAAGAGGAGAAAGTCATATGTACAGCAGAGGTTTCCACATATCAAACCCGTTGAGTACCTTATTGATAGTACCCAAAGAAAATGTGTTTATGTGCCTCTTCTCTCGTCCTTACAGGAATTGATGAAAAAGCCAGATATTGCAGACATTGCATTCCAATCAAGAACAGCAAATCCTGGTGAGTTTGCATCATATGTTGATGGCTCTTATTATCAGGGCAATGTCCTCTTTGCGGAAGGAGGTGTTAAGTTTTCCTTGATTCTGTATGTCGATGACCTGGAAATTGCAAATCCTCTTGGGACGTCAAGGGGATATTACAAAATGTGTGCAGTTTACTGGTCTCTGGCAAACTTGCCAGTTAAATATCGCTCTGCCCTGCACACTATTCAGCTTGCAATGTTGTGCAATTCAAAGGATGTCCAAAGATTTGGGTATGCCAAAGTTTTTGCACCACTGCTTAATGACTTAAAGATTCTTGAACAGGATGGCGTCTACATTGAAACTTTAGGTGACTCCATAAAAGGGACAGTTTTCTCTGTTGTGGCAGACAACCTTGCAGCTCATGGGCTGGGTGGTTTTAACCTAAGTTTTAGGTCTGTCTATAGTTGTCGTTTTTGTCTTTACTCCAAAACTGATGTACAGACATTGGATGCAACCGTTGATGCTTGCCAGATGAGGTCAGTAGACCAACATGACCATCTGACACAAGAAATTCGGGAAAATGAAAATGCTGGGGAAACATATGGTGTCAAAGACACTTGTGTTTTTTCTGATGAACTTGCATATTTCCACACCATCACAGGATTTCCACCAGACCTGCTACATGACCTCCTGGAAGGTGTAGTGCCTGTGGAATTGGCCCTTTGCTTGCAAGGTATGATTTCACTGAACTACTTCACTCTTAACGATCTAAATAAGGCAATTAAGACATTTCCTTATCAGCACTCTGACAAAGTAGACCGTCCTCATCCAATTCCAAGTTTTTCATCTCGAGGAACAATTGGGGGTAATGGTCATGAGAATCATGCTCTCTTGCGATTACTTCCTGTAATCATTGGCCACAAAATTCCAGATGGGGACAGGTTTTGGGAAATACTAATGGCATTAAAAGACGTGGTGGATCTTGCTGTGTGTCACAAATTCACAGAAGAAACTTTGCAGTACATGTCTTGCAAGATCTCAGAGCACAGACAGATACTCCAGGAGGTGTTTCCTAATTTAATGTTGAGGCCAAAGCACCATTTCCTGGAGCATTACCCTCACCTCATTCGGTGCTTTGGGCCCCTTGTCCATCTATGGACAATGAGATTCGAGGGGAAACACAGAGTTTTTAAAAAGATTATACATGAGGCTAACAACTTCAAAAATGTGTTAAAAACCTGTGCAGAGAGACATCAACTGATGATGACATACTACTTATCATCACCCAAATTTTTCAAACCACCAATTGAAATGTCTCAAGTCAAATCAGCCTTCATTGACACCTTACCCTCTGAGGTACAAGCTAGTGTTTCACAGTTTGCGGAAGACTTGACTGTCCTTAGTACAAATCGAGTAAACATTGATGGAACATCATTTGTGGTTGGCATGTTTGTCTGCACTGGTGTTCAAAACTCCTTGCCAGAATTTAAAGAAATTACGAACATACTGCTGCTTGCAAATGAAATCACTCTTGTACTGAAGGATTATAATGCATGGTATGTTGAGCATTTACGGTCATTTGAATTGACTGTTAGTGGTGGAAATAGCCATGTTGTTCGCTATGTCCGTGAACTGAAAGATCAGACACCATTGTATGCTTACAGAGTGTCTGACAGACTCATTCTTATACCTAAACATTTCATCCCCATCTCTGATGAAGATTGCTAAAGTAAGTGTGTGTGTGTGTGTGTCAGAGATGAGGTGTGTTTGTGTTTTAGAACGCTATAGTGTGAGACAGAGACGTGTGTACACACAACAATGTATGCACCAACACAATTTTTGCATTTTCATCTAATAATGTTGTTTGCTTGTGTTTGTTTGTTCAAGGCAATTCCTGTTTTACCGATGGCCTCACCCCTGAAGTTGCGCATCATCCTGGATGATGACAATGCAGAAATACTTGTCTTGCCATCTCCACCCAATACAGTGGACGAACTAATTACTGAAATTAAAACCAGATTTGGGCTCGTGTACGACTTTAGGCTTCAGTACGAAGACCCAGATTTTAATGCATTTTGCAACCTTGTCAGCATTGATAGCCTCCCATCCATTGCAACTGTCAAAGTGGTTCGCTTGATAGAATTAAATCTCAGCTCCGTAGACTTAGATGTCAGCTCTATCAGTACAGATGACACAGTTATTCTTTCCTCACCGGAGAGAAGCTGTAGGACTGAGGTCTGGCCAGAGAACTTCACTGTGCCATCGTTCACCTATGAGGTTGAATATATTCTGAGTGAGGGCAATACAGCCTATGAGCAGGAAGCAAAGCCCCTGAAGCTAACTAAAGATCAGAAACATAACATATTGGAGGCAATGGCTATTGAGATGTATAAATACACTGGGTACCCAAGTGGCAAACAATTTGGCCAAGCTGCTGAGGCTTTAGTGAAAAAGCATCCGTGTCTGAAAGAGAAGACCGGAACAGGATATGATGCCTGGAAAAACAGCCTTAGATTTAAGATGGGAAATTACCGTACGAAACTTAGCAGAGCAGGCCTGAAAGAGGTATCAGTGAATGCAGGAAAACGTAGTCGACTTAACCCAACTGCCCCATCACCCCACTCTCAAATCAAGCGCCCCAGACGAGGAGAGGTTAATTACCTACCAAATTATCCTGCCGGCGAAAGCAAGGACAGCTTGGAGGCTCAAAGAAATGAACTCTATAGTGAGTTTCAGAAAGCTCCTGCCGAAAGAGATGGGCCACTCATCTTCATGCTGATGCACCGAACATTTGCGTTGAGACGTGAGGAGATCATCAACTGTCCAAGGCCTATAGCAGAGCTGAGGGAACGATGGCCCGCCCTCTTTTGTGAAGCCCAGGTAAGTTAAAAGCTGATTGTTAGTTACAGGATAGATTGTTATAACAGTTATACAGACATTTCCAAAGTTAATATTTTGGTTTTTATTTATTTTTTGTCTTGTTTGTCTTGTTCTTTTCACAGCTTTACAAGGAAGTCCACCGGATCACAAATCAAAACCTCCCTTTCAGCTTCTTCGCAGCGCTGGACAAGTACACCCCCCAGCTCCTGAGCCTGTACCAACAGAAGCTGACGGGAACCTTGGGGAGGAAAATGGCTACTCTTCTGTCTGATTACAGTAGACAGGTAAGCGTCATGAATGCAGAGATGTATAAAGTATAGGCTAAAGTACTGTTACGGATGTAATTACAACTAATGTTGTAATTACATCCATAACCATACTCCTACTTCTACGTTTTGCATCTCTGTATGAATGTGTGGTCTGTGAAGATTCTCAGATAGGTGAACATGGATGGGTTGTTAGATATTACTGTCCAAATATCTGAAGATCCTCATTTATCCTGGTAGTGTTATCCAAAGATTTTTGTTGTAAGTTATTGACCAAGGACTCGCATATTAAAGTGTGAAGAGTCATTAAAGGAACAGTCCACCGTACTTCCATAATGAAATGTGTTCTTCTCTGAATTGAGACAAGCTGATCCGTACCTCTTTGAGCTTTGTGTGTGCTCCCAGTCGGTCAGACGTGCTGTTGCTCCTTTTAGTATGTAGCTAGGCTCAGGATGGCTGCCGGTATTTTTTGGGGCTGAAGTTAGATGCGACCAAACTCTTCCACCTTTTCTCTGTTTACATACACTTATATGACCAGTTACACAGAACCAAGTTAAGTTACACAAAATGAAACGTGGCTATTTTCTATGCTATATTGGGCACTATAATAAAAGGCATAGTAACACCTTGTGCGCGCTTCGACATCGCATTGATGCCTACCCTTCTGTTCCCCCCTTGGTCATATAAGCGTATGTAAACAAGGAAAACGTGGAAGAGTTTGATCTGAGCCTAGCTACGTACATTCTAACAGGAGTAACAGCATGTCTGACAGACTGGGAGCACGCACAAGGCTCAGAGAGGTATGGCTTTCACATTTCATTATGGAAGTATGCTGCACTGTTCTTTTAAGATCACACCTCCATAACGACAGGTGACCGCTTCGACTAGTGATGAGTAATACAGGTCATACAGTATATCAAGGTGGGAATGACGGTTGTTGCCACATCTGTCTAAAAAAGACTGCTGTGGTATTGAACAAGGCCAGGCTAATGTTTAGGTGTTGCAGTGGGCATCCCTTGCGATGAAGAGCCCCCGTCACTGTGATAGTGACTGGGTTATTCAGTAGAGCAATACTGCTGTTCACAGTGCTCAGAGAGCAACATAATTTTGATCAGGAGTGTTGTTCATGTAGTTGTGTAACCTTACAAAGCTCTCCATGTTATAACACTCAACAGGATAATGACATCCAGGCAACCAGAACTGCCGTCCTGTTCGGCTTGGCCCTATATCTCAAAGAAGATCCGTCTGAGGTTTTCAAGAGCTGCAAGGTATGCCGTTCATTCATTAACAGCACTTTCAGACCTCCCACTTCTATGTTGTTCTTACTATCATGCTGCAATTTTTTACTTGTCAAACTGTGTACACACGTGCGTGCCGGCATGCACACACATACATATACACACACATCCTCCCTACAATCTCAATGTGGATGTTCTACACTGTTCAAAAAATTAAAGGGAACACCAAAATAATGCGTTGCTTTTCCAAGGTAATCATACTTCTGTGAAATCAGCCCTTCCAGTTAGGAAGCAGCACTGATTGAATCATTTTTGAGTTCTGTTTTGCAGAGGTGTCAAAAGTAAAAGTAAAAAAAAAAAAGAAACACAGTTTCCTTCCAACACAGGTAACTACTCTGAGTAACCACTAGACCTGTGTACTTGTCTTATGATCAGCTGACTCTGTCCTGGCTGGATCATAATCAGTGCTGCTTGCAAACTAGACACTGATTTCGCAGAAGTATGGTTAACCTGGAATAGCAACACACATACATTACACACATACAGTGGTGTTTGGAATAATAGTAGTGGTCTTACTGGGGATGTTTTCTTGTGTCTAAAATTTCTCAAAATCCTTGAATAGTTTTTCCCCCTATGCATTGGGGATGCTGCACTTGATACTGCAACAGCAAAACAAGGAACAAATGTATCCATTATTTAAGTACTTAAAGAAAACGAAAGGCGATGTTCAGAAAAGTAGTGAATGCAGTCTTCTTTACAAATTCAAATGTAAACTATTCATTCCTTAAGTTGTAATACTCCTGTGACTACACTAATCTAATATATTGTTGTACTGCACTATTTCTGAGCACTAATATACAACGTCTTTGTTCCATGGAATCCACCATCCTAATTGAACAACAGTCTATTCTCCATCAAAAACAGCATAATGTATGTCTCTCCAGGGTTTCTATTGGATTAAATCAATTATCAATTGTTTGGGGTGGTCGTTTCCTAACTTGCCATTTGTTGGTCTTGCACCAAGATGGTGATCACTCTGCTGGTGTGTTCTGGGTCATTGTGTTGTGGAAATGATCATTTCAGGGGTATTTCCTAATCGGCACCAGAGAACTTGACCTTTTCAAGTATTTTCATGTATGAAAACTGATCCATGACACCTTGTATGAAAGACAGACATAGCTACATGGTGGTACTACTGCAGTGAATTGGGATGAATGGGGGGTATTTCTGTTACTATGGTGCTGGCCCAACTGATTTTATAAAAGGTGTCATGCTTCAGTTTTCATATATCAAAATATTTAGAGGTCATATTCTTTTGTGATGATTACAAAATACCCTTGAAAAGGCCGTTGCAACTACACTATGGCTCCAAACATACCACAGAAGTGATCACAATCTTGATGTGAGACCAACAAATTTAAGGTTATAGAGTGGTCCAACCCAAACAATTGATCTTAATTTGAATGAAACTAGTACAGTGATACAAATTTTGCTGTTTTTGATGGAATACCATGAAATGATGATCTGTATGCTGTTTTCAATCATTTTGGCCTGTACGACCAGTTCTTAGGGAGGTGAAGTTGGTAATATGTCAGATCTTTTAAGTTTCAGAAACGGTGGTAATACAATATATCAGTTAAGTGTTAAATCTAGAAGAATACATTACTTATTTTTGAATTTGTAAAGAATAGTCAGAGTGGTTTTTGTGAAGTCAGATGTCTATTTTCATCATTTTCTGCCAAGTAATTAAATAATGTACACATTTCCCCCATGTTTTAATTTGTAGTATTATGTACAATGTCCCCAATGCATGGACATTAAAACTATATTAGAATTTTGAGCTGTATGCACATTTTTGAACTCCACTGTAAATGGCAATAACTTTTTTGCATTGTTCTCCGTAATTGTTAGGAAGCCGACTTCGAGGAATACCAAACCGGAGCCGTCACACTCCTTGCACTTACCGAAGAGAATGCATCTGCAGTACCGTTCAACCCGCAGCACATTACAGTCATTCTGGAGGACCAGGTGGTTCTATCACACAAATGTTGGGCAGACGCACTTGTTCTTTTGTTTGGCCTGATCTATGCCCTGCACCTAGAGTACCCTGCAAAACTAAAGGGTTTCTTTGAGTTTATTCAGATTGTTCTCCTGAACCTCGATGATGGAAGGCGACAGATTAAGCCAAAATTGCTCTCACTCAAGAATGAGTTAGAACTTGGTGTTTGAACAGACTAAATCTTTCGGTCGAAACGGATGCAAAACTCATTGTATGTATAGTTTAGTGATGTATAATTTCCTGAATGCTTGTTATTGTTACTGCAAAGAAAAATACTGCAGAGGTGTAATGTGACGTTTGTTAATAATTTCCTTAACTAATCACTGCTTCACTGCCAGAAAGACGGAACAGTTTTGTTAAAATGCATTTTTTGGTAACACTTTACTTAAAGCCCATTCTATAGTGCATTATGAGCGTATTTATAACAAATTATAATGCGCATCATAATTAGTCACAATGCATTATGGCTACACAATGCTTCATGATGTATTATATCAACAGTTATAACTATACATCTAGCTTATAATATATATATATAAATAACACCCTTGTATTTATAAGGCATTATAAGCTAGATGTATAGTTATAACTGTTGATATAATACATCATGAAGCATTATGAGTGTAGGCATAATGCATTGTGACTAATTATGATGCACATTATAATTTGTTATAAATACGCTCATAATGCACTATAGAATGGGCTTTAAGTAAAGTGTTACCCATTTTTTGAATAATGTTATCATAGCATTTAAATAAAAAAAAATTGAATTACAAAAAAAAATGTTATCATAGCAGATTTCTCATCTTTGGGTACTGGGAATGTTCAAAAGTTTAGGAGCTTAGCCAAGATTTGCTGTAAGATTTAGCCAAGATTTGCTGTAATGCTATGCTCACAAGTTTTTTGAATGTATAATTTTTTACTTATACAGTATATCTGTATTACATTCATTATGTCTTTGTTAAATCTAGCGATTCATTTTATGTATTTTGTTATTCATTTAATGTTTCAATAAATCATTTTCATTGATAAGTGTTTCCTGTCAAGTTTTCATACCTAAAATAGTTCAAGGCAACATGTTTCCTCAAATAGCTTGAGTAGTTAAGTTGTGAACGTCTGAGTAGTAATAACTTCAATTGTACAAGTGGTCATTAATCATAGAAGTCAACATTAAGCAAAATACACAAGTGGTAACGACTCTACTGTTTATAGTGAAAGTGAAGTGGTTTTCTCAAATGATTTGAGTTAAATCTAACTTGATTTAATAAAGTTATCAAACTCAAATGATTCAAGGCAGCACGTTTCCTTGTATTATTTGAGTTAAACTAACTTCTCAGGTTTTACAGTGTGGAGAAACACCCTGATACTTCCTTTCCTGATGGTTCTGTTTTGAGAATCGATCTTCATATTTGAAAAAAAAAAACAAAAACAAAAAACCCAATCACTGTCATTGGGGGGAAAAAAGGTTGATGTTTAAGGTGAACTTACAGGACACAGAGGCAATAAGCACCGGGGACGCTTTCGCTGTCTCGAATTAAGTAGCTGCCATCTCTGCCCGCCTCACCTAGGCGCTTCTCGCACGTCTCTCGGCTGATTGCCCCATGATAAACAGACAGCGATTCCATCGTGCCACTTGTTGCAGTTCTCTGCCTTATCTCAGTTGTACCAAGAGGTAGTGGTTCCTTCTACGGGAAATGACGTGAAAGGCAGGAAATCACATCAAAAAACAAAAGATGTTTTCCGCAAGAAATGTTTGTGCAAGTGAGGAAAATGACAGTTAAACAGTTTGGGGTGTGGACTTGAGGTGAGATAAAGTACAGCTTGTTTCAGTAAAGGTGACATTTGTGCAATATGTTTTCAGAATTTAGTACTTATGTATAAGTATTTTAAACATGTATATGTGTTATTTATACATAAGAAACAAGGAGAGGTTGAATATATTCTACCTTGAATATGATTTTGAGTATTAGCAATCCAATTACTGATAGTTGGAATACTGGATAGTCAGATACTTTTGCTTCATGCACTGCAATATTATGGTATATCTCTTAATTTAGAAATGTGTACTGCAGTCTGCAAGGTGTAGCCTATATACATTTCTCAGAATGTAGATCAAAATAAGATGAAAAGGAGCCCAATATGCTTTCACAGTAAAACTAATACTCTTTCGATGTATTCTACATGTTATAAAATCTTTTATTTAGCATTTAAATATATATATTTTTTTAAAGAAAAAGTACCAGCACATGTTTCTGGGAAGTATGTTGAAATAGATTTTAGAAAAGTTTATGAAACTAAGTTGAGTTGGACAGGTGTCTGTCCAGGTATTGTGGCTTGATGTGTGATTGGGAGATATTTTGCAATCTTTGAGGACATGGGTTTCCAACATCAATTTGGAATTATAAAACAAGTTTAATTTTCAATAATATAAGTCACAGAAATGTCAATATGCCAAACTGACACATTTATTTCTTTTGAGAGACAGTGATTTATTTTTTTTAGAAATGCCTATTTTCATCTGAGGACTTAAAATGAAAAGACTTCTTTTAAAAATGTGATGCACTCAGGATCAGTATAATGAATATAATGGATTATTATTAAGATGTTTTTCATGTCTAAAACTTGATTTTATCATGACATGATTTTTGTTACTTTTGAGCTATTGTGAAATCCAGATAAAAAATTAAGCAAATGAACATGATGTAAGTCAGAATCACTTCATAATATTTGTTTTTAAGTTCTGGCAGCTTGAATTAAAATATTAGTTAAGAAGAGAAACTTTGCTCTATGCAGCATCTCTGACTTGGAATGTGGACTACAAACATCCGACCATTCAGGACAAGAACATGTGTTTCCTTGCCTATTGATTCAGAAAGCTTCCCAACTTGCATTGGCAATGAGGTGTTCTAGCCTAGTAAGTGAAAATGAATGTTTTGATGTGTAAATTTGGAAAGAGCACTGGAGGGAGGGACTGTATTGCTTTATGCTTTGAAAGAGCCTCAACTGATTTGTTAACGATACCTTTAATGCTCATTTAGAAGGTTAATCTAGTAACACTGACCTTACAGCTGGGAAAGTACTGCTTTAACCATATCTGTAAGGAAAAAGCCAGATGCAAATGGCTGTCATGTTTTACTTTGTTCTTGAATACAGTCCGACAGCTTTTTATTAACAATGCTGAATTATTATTAATAATCCATAGTACATTAAACTGAAGTCTAAATCTAAAAGGTTTTCTGTTGCACTTTAATGCCTACTTAAACTGAAATCTGTTGTATTTTATTTCGCCAAATGTTATGATTAATGTGAATCAGAAAGCAAATAAAATGTTTGTTTACTTAAAATAGAAAACAAACAATTAAATACATTTATAGAAATGTGTTAATCATTTGTCTTAAGCATTTGTCCTTCTCTCTACTGTGCTGGCATCACCTGAAAGATTAGCACTTACAGAGCACATCCACTTCTCAAAACCATGTGCAATGGAGGACACAATAATCCAATTATTAGAAAATGTCTCCCTCTGATGGCTGTCCAAAAGAAGAAAAGCAGTTTCCAGGGATTTACCTTGCTATAAATTGGTTGTTTTTACAAGTTGTGTTTTACAAAAATATTCTTGATGCATATTTTCACACTGCACAAAAATTAAATTTGGAAGAATGCAAATCTCTATATAAGACTACTTAAGAGAACTGACAAAACTATTGAGAAAGCAGACTGAAAATGATACCATATGCTGTGCCTTTATTCTTGCTGTCAGAGAAATTGAAACTTGTATTGATTGTATTTAAGAGCTCATTATTGTCATATCATGAGTGTTGCTGGGGCGGCATGGTGGTGTAGTAGTTAGCGCTGTCGCCTCACAGCAAGAAGGTCCAGGTTCGAGCCCCGTGGCCGGCGAGGGCCTTTCTGTGTGGAGTTTGCATGTTCTCC
>JAOANJ010000027.1:28242025-28254896 GCA_026413345.1 Ariopsis seemanni
AAACGCCGCTCTAAGGCACCCACCTACCGGGTGGGGCAACGAGTCATGCTCTCCACATGCCACCTGCCACTCAGAACTGTCTCCTGCAAGCTGGCTCCCAGGTACCTATGACCTTTCCTCATCAGCAAGGTAATCAATCCATGTTCCATCAGGCTGGCTTTACCACTCACCATGTGACATGTTCATCACAGCTTAAACCCCTGGTCTCCAGCTTTTTCTCAGATAGCAACATGGCAGAAATGTAAACCAATTTGAATGTATCATGGGCTGCAGACACAGGTACTTGACCAGGGTATGAGTAGTTAGATTGATTTATTCAGGCTAAAAATATTCCTATGTTGTACTGTGCACATAAATCAATTAAGATTATTCTATTCATATTTAATTTCATCAGCCTAGTGGACAAAGTGCTCTTTCTGCATTGTTTTTGGTTATGCTCACTTGAGACCCTGGAAGCATTTGAAGTTCATAATCAGTGTTTGGTTTTAGAAAGGTTTTTAGCTTTAATGTGTGTTAACTTTGGAAAATGGGAACACCACACCTAGCTGTTGATTTGCAGTCCTTGCCTTGCAGCACAATGGATGTTGCCACTGTTAATGGTTTGAAGGGCCACGAGTTGTTTTAGAGACTGCTACTTACTTTAATGAGAAGCCTTTCTCACTCTACATCCCCTGGGGCTCATATCCATTTGTTTTTTGTTTTGTGTTTTTCTCTCTCACAGCTCCTCTCACTCTCAGCTAATTATATGTGTAAAAGTGTTATTCCTGCATGTTCTTCCCCCCCCCTTGGTGATTTACAGGTTCAGATGCTCAGTATAGTGGAGGCAGTTGGCATTGCTTGACGCTTAATGAGATTTATCCGCAGAACTGGTAGTGCCTGAACAGAGCCACTGACTTCATTTGAATCAGTAATAAAGTGTAAAAAATGTCTGTGCCTCACTGATGGAGAAGAGGCAGCCATGGGTTTAGTTGTGCAGTGTCACAGCCCATCAGATTAGCAGCAGAGGAAAGTGCTTGTGATTCTACTATGCCTCCACTAAGCTGGAGGCTGGAAGGTCATACTGTGTAACATAAAAACATTCAGGAGAGGCAGATCTACATATGAAGTTTTTGAGGTATATCGGTCATTTTTAGTCTTTAAGATGCTTCATTGTTCATCTGTTACCTCTGTTTGTTTAATCTCACACAGTACCCATGTAAGAAGGTATGTAGGTCCATATTGTATTTCTCATGAATAAGTACATACACAAGAAATACATCACCAATGATAATGAATTAGACATTAGTTGCTGCTGTTACCTAAAGCAATATACAATGCAATACTGTGCCTTATTTATCACAATTTTGTTAAATGAGTCTCATTTGGTGATTAATGGCAAATTATTTTATATTGAAAGTAAATTTATCATGTAGCAAGCCATTCAGCATGAAAAATAAGACTAGCTAAAAAATAACACATTTTGAATCTAATAAACATACCTACCATCTTGTCTAAGTACAAAGCGCTGTTCTACTATTTTATGGATATTTGTTTAAGTTGTAGGAGAAAACTGGAAAATAAGAAGCTGTACTGAATATTGTAAGTGCAAAAAGGAGGATCACCTCTACTCTTGGCAGCTGAGCCTCTCACCTCGCCTGGAACAGGAGAAATATTGGCAACTGCCAATAATGAAGCACTGAGGTATTGACCCTGCTGGCCTGAATCTAAACTGTCTTGGAAAGCCATTAACTTTCCTCTGGCATGAGGCACAGGTTTCTGGTGGTAAAGGCATATGTGTGATATGAAGACATGGAGTGTGTGCACCAGAAAGAACCTCAGTCTCACAGCTCAAAGTTCTTTCCATAAACAAACAAATTCTATTCCACAGTCTTCAATACTCTGGAAGAACTCAACATAGTAAAGGTTTCCTGAAGTTAGGAATAAAACCCTATCTGCATGTGTATGATTTTATATTCTCTCTTTTAGAAATACATTCACAGTTTTATTTTTAGGATAAGACAAGGTCCCTATGCTTTCCTATAACTGAATATCTGTATGATGAATACAATTCCTCAAAAAACCTCAAACTATTACACCATACGTATGAGCATTTTGCCCAATATAGGGAACTAGTGAAATTAACTACAAAGGAAAATATATTTGCAATGACATGTTCGCTTTAGGATGTATAACACAATTCTTGAAAGATAGTGGATCTTTTCAGCCACCAATACTCCTAATGGCAATGAGCAGAAGCTCTTCCACTCTTAGACAAGTTTAGGTATTCTAGAAAGACATTTCCCAAGATAGGAAACAGAGTAGAGAAGGGGTGAAGTACCAGGGTCTAAGGTGGAGGTCAGTGACTAAGTATGTGTAGGCTGAATCCCCAATCATCCAGGGTGACTGTAGGGTAATTAATAATTAATGCCAGAGACAGCATGTTTGAAATGCAGATGTGATAACTGTGAACTTGGCACCATGCTTCAGTGAAAGCAGATTTGGAAGCTACAGGGGAAAAGGGCTCCTCCATAAGCAGGTTAAAACAGAGGACCTGGGTACAAAGCAAGGCTGATGGTTTTGATTAGATTCCCTTCAGCTGTTAATTACCTGCACACTCTTTGAAGTTTTGTGCACTTCAGAACTATGGAGAACAGTGTCTGATTCAGCCAGGGGAATGGGGGAGAGAGGATCAAATGGATCACGACAAGAACAGGATAGTGAGTTTGAGTGTTGCATGGGGGAATTGTGGGCAAAATTGTCGGGAAACTGGGCATTTGTGAACATATAAGATGAATTGTAATGCCAGAATGTAAAAAAATATTGTTTAATTATTATTACATAATGCAGACAGTCAAAAATGTTGTTTTCAGTTATATTTGGTGGTGTGATAGACAGTTTGTAAGCCTGACAGTGTTGGATTGAGTTGAACCTGACTCCTGTCTATAACAAATATGGCTGTAAATAGGATAAAAATGTTTGTAAGGTAATTATACACACACATACATACATAAAATCACAATGTCGAATGTATATTTTCATAACCTGATAAATTTTATTCCCTGTTATTGCATCCTTCCATTGCTCCATAAACTGCTCTGACTCCAGTTAGACCATGTATTTTTATTAAGTTAGATTAGATATTTTGGTTTGCAAGACTAAATATGACACAGAGAATTGGCTTCCTATTAAAGGAGCACATAGTATCAGATTTGCTGTGTAAGAACATGCCACTTATTTTATCTACTCAGTGAAACTAGTCAATTAACTAGTTCTTTACAGAATATTTGAAGAGTTCAAACACAAAAGCTGACAAGTACCAACCTGTAAAAATTTGAACCAATACCAGCAGTCCAACAGTGGATTAATGGTAGTGCCATCTTTCTATTCAGCAGGTTTATTTTTCACAATACCCCATATCTCCATTTTAAAATCCTGATACATTCATGATTTTGTTTCAGAAACCAACATCTGCTATAGCACATTTTTCACAGATGTCAACAACTCCATTTCAGCAAATTAGCATTCCAACGCTATTGACCTTTCATCATGACTCCATCCACGATTTGTTGACTTTTCTTGGTTTGTTTGCTAAATTGGAATTTATTTCACCAGACAATATATTAAACCATGGAAAACCTTGATGATATTGATGAACAGATTACTGTATTGCATGTTAAATGTAAAAAGAATGTTATCCAGCTAATTTGGCTTGCTCACAAGCAAATAAACAAACAAAACCACCGCATTATAGTAGTGCAGGAAAAATCCCCCACATTTTTTGCACACACAATGCATTTTGAAGTTATATACTACATTCAGATTTGCCTGTTTTTGCCACAAAATGGAGTTGTCTGTTTTTGCTGCCAAAGGTAATCAAAAACCTCTGTTTAGTTTTGTTTTAATAAAGTTTGATTTTTCAGAACTTGACAATTATTTATTGCATTACAATTAAGATTTTCCCTACCTGAAATGACCAAATGTTTAAAATGCAAATGTTTAAAAAAATGGTTGGGTTTGAATATTATTCAGAAAAGGTGTGGTTATGTGTTATGCTGTGATTTTCCAATTATATCAGCTGTTCTCTTTTCCCTTCATGAAAGATGAGGTTCTGTGCAAAAAGTGAGCAGTGCCATGTTTGTTTTTAACAAGTTGCTATGTATCATGGGTGAATTGAAGTGATGTGTTTGAGAGCTTTATCTAGATAACCTGCTTTTGCACTTTTACAGTTAGATATCTTAGTTAGGCATCTTTTGATTCATTTTGTATAAGAGTGCAAATGGGGGGAAGCTTGTGCCCAAACAAAATTAGTAAGCAAATTACACCTGCCTCAGCTTGAAAGTAGAGCTCAAGACATTTAAAACTGAATATTGCTTGGAAATATACAAATTGTTTAGGGACTGAAGACAACAAGCGATTGAAGCATTTTAAGTGTTATTCTTCCTGCAAACAAGCTGTGCAACAGTACAGGGTCGTCATTTTCATATTTTTCATTTCAAAATTCACCATACATTCTCTATTGGGGACAGGGCTAACAGGGACCCTATTCATCTGCAGCCATGCCTTTGTAATGTGTGCAGAATGTGGTTTGCATTGTCTTGTTAAAGTATCCCTGGAAAAGATGTCATCTTGAAGGCAGCATATGTTGCTCCAAAATCTTAATGTGCTTTTCCACATTAACGCTGCCATCACAGAAGTGTCGGTTACCTTTGCCAAGTTCAATGACACAACCCCATACCATGATAGACCCAAGCTTTTGGACTTGTTGCTTGTAATAATCTGGATGGTCCTTTTTGTCTTTGGTCTGGAGGACACAGTAAATTTTTAACTGGCATTTGTGGTTGTAACTCTGTATTGTTGCACTTGCCAAATGTTTGCCAAAGTAATCCTGAGCCCATGTGGTTATATCAGTTATTGATGAATGACAGTTCTTGATACAATGCTGTCTGAGGGATTGGAGATCATGGGTGTTCAGCTTCGGTTTGTGTCCTTGCCCTTTATGCACCAAAATTCTTCCAGATTCCTTGAAACATTTTATGATTTTCTGCATTGTCGAGGGTGAAATATTCAAATCCCTTCCTATCTTGCTTTGAGGAACATTGTCTTTAAGGATTTCAATAATTTTCTCATACATTTGTTGACAAATAGGAGATCTTCTGCCCATCTTTGCTCATCAAAGACTAGGGCTTTCCTGGATACTGATTTTGCACCAAATCATGATTAAAATCATCTGTTGACATCACTCGCTTCAAGTCACATCATTATTTAATTGTTTTACCTCATTACTAGCCCTAAATTGCCCCGTCCCAACTTTTTTGGAATGTGTTGCAGGCATGCAATGGAGGAATGGATGTATATTAACAAATGAAATGAAATTGACCTGACAAAACATGAAATATCTTGGGTTCATACTGTTTGCAATGAAATACAAGTAAAAGTAAATTTAGAAATCATTGCTTTCTTCTTTTATTTACATTTTCCATACTGTCCCAACTTTTTTTTTTTTTAATTTGGGGGTGTACAAAATCTAATGAAATTCAACCATACCACACACATTTATTTGAATTTCATACAAATTTTTTTCATGAGATCAAATACCAACATCAATCACACAATATGATTCAGTAGTGTAAGATAGTTACTAATTATAGAAATGCAATAAGACCTAAACAGTAACTTTCAGGCTACAGAGCTAATGATAATACCAATCATCAGGCTTACAAAGGTAAACATGGCATCAGGTTCTGTAGCTACAGTGGATATAAAAAGTCTACACACACTTCTTAAAATTACAGGTTCTTGTGATGTAAAAAATGAAACCAAGATAAATCAGATCAGGCTATTTCACACCTTTAATATGTTTTAGCAGCCAATACAATTCAAGTTTTAAAAAAAAGAAAAGAAAACAAATAGAAACATTTAAGTGGAGAAAAAAGTTCAAAATTACAAAAATTACACACTTTTATAATAGGGCATGTGACTGTGCTCAGAACTAACCAATCACATTCAATATTATTCTCTTCTTCTTTCAGCTGCTCCTGTTAGGGGTCACCACAGAAGATCCGTTCCGCATATGTGATTTGGCATAGGTTTTACACCGGATGCCCATCCTGATGCAACCCTCCCCAGTCTATCCGGGCTTAGGACCAGCACAAAGCATGTACCCTTGTACAATCCCAGTGGCTGGGTATTTTACCTAACTGCATATCTTTGAACTGTGGGGGAAACCGGAGCACCTGGAGGAAACCCACACAGACATGGGGAGAACATGCAAAATCACATTCAAACTCATGTACAAAATTAACTATCATACACCTGTCATCAGTGAAGTGATTCTGATTAACCCCAAATAATGATCAGTGTAGGATTTTCTTGGCATATTCTTAGTTTCATCCAACTGCTGAAACCTTGGCCTACAAAGACCATGTACATGATCTCCTTGTCAAAGGTTATTGATGAGGACAGGCACAAAAATGTATCTTCAAAATATTAGATGTACCATGGAATACTGTGAAGGCCATACTCATCAAGTGAAGAATATGGGGTCACCCAATTACATTACCAAGAAAAAGAAGTATACCTCCAAAATACACAAAAGGACAAGAAGACAACTTATCAGAGAGACAACCAAGAGACTAACAGCACATTAAAATAGCTGTAGGAATCTCTGGCAAGTACTGATCACTCCCTGCATGTGACAATTTCTCATATTCTTCACGTCTGTGTTATGGAGTAGGGTAGCTAGACAGAAGCCCTTTATCAAAAAAAAAAAATCCAAGGCCACCTAAATTATGTGGCAACATATGATATGGTCTGATGAGACAAAGGTAAAACTTTTGGGACATAATTCTAAAAGATATGTTAGACACAAAACAAGACAACTTATCAAGCAAAGAACACCATACCCATCGTGAAGCATAGTGGTGGCAGCATCATGCTATGGGAGTGCTTCTTTTCATCTGTAACTGGGGCTCTAGTCAAGATCAAGGGAATCATACATAGCTCTAAATACCAATCTAATCTGGCATAAAATCAGCAGGTCTCTTCCAGACAGCTGAAGATGAAGAAAATTATTTCCTTCCAGCATGATAACAACCCAAAGTACAAATCTATGTCAACAAATGAATAGTATCAGAAGATGATCAGTGTTTTGGAATGGCCAGAATGGTCAGAACCCAGATAGAAATCCTATTGCAAAAACTATGAAATAACTTGAGGAGGGCTGTGCACAGGAGATCCGCTCACAATTTGATAGATCTCAAGCATTTTTGCAAAAAAGAATGGAATACAGTTCAAGAACCAATATATCCTCGTAGTTGGTAGAATCTACCTCAAAAAGACCAAGTGCAGTATTACAAGAAAAAGGTGCTTTATCAACATATTAGTTAAGGAGTGTGCACACTTGTCCAATTAGGTTACTCTAAGTTCCCCCCCAGTTTGGTTTGGTTTGTTTTTTTTTCCTTGAATTATGTTACTATATAACTTTAAAGGTGGAAAACAATGTGGCACAAGTTAACTTGGTTTCTGTCTTTTTTTTTCTTTTCTTTTTTTTTTACATTACAAACCATTGCCATTTTAACAGGAGTGTGTAGACTTTTTACATCCACTGTAGCTATATTAGCTTCAATGAATGATAATGTTTAAATCATTTAACAGTTATTTGGTAAAGTTTTTCACATAATCTTCAATAATTTGGAGAGTAATCCAATAACATTCCAGTAATCAAATGAGCCTTGATGTACAGAGGTTATGGTCTTAGAGCAACTGAAGTTACATCAAAGGCAGCTCACTGAACTCACACTGAGTGACTGAGGTCAAGGAACAAAGTGGGTTATTGGAAACATGTAAATACACAAAATGACGATAAAATGCAAATGGGGCAATATATCATAAACTCTTCTGTTATCAGAAATGCCTCCGTGAACTTGAATTTGTGAAGACTGACTTGAAATAGCCTGGGTAATATATGTGAGAATCAATGGTCTCTAAAGACATCAACATCTACTTAAAGTGTAAACTCTATAAAACCATTGACATAGAAAGTCTGTTGTGATCATTTTATTGCTTCAGAGACTGTACAGTATATAGGTTTGCAATCATAGAACTGAGTGACCTTTCTCTGGTTAAAATAAATAAATAAATAAATAAAATTAAATTATTGTACTTGTGGTTTGAGCTTCATTAGTATAGATTAATATAGTAGCCCATGTGTGAACACATGTGACACACACACAAAAGTGCAGGTGCAGCCCGAAACTCTTGCACTGTTGTCACCTCTTGTTCTGGTCCTTCACATTGTTCAAAGAGTTAGCCTGAGAGGTTTGTAGAATAGAGATCCATTACAGAGCAGTTCCTGTCAGTCCAGTATCCTTTGTATCTGGATGGAGAGGAAAGGCACGAAGAGTTTGTTTGAAGTTAAAGAGATGGTAATTTGCTTCAAGATATGAAGCACATTAGAAACTCCCACACTTCTATGACCTCATACACAGAGTGAGAACATTGTACACTTGGATCGTAAAATGAAATTTCTCATTCTCAGCTAGCAATAAAAGGACAGCAAGAATAATATGCATTTTTAGATACGATGTGCAACATATATTTTTGTTTTGGGAACTTTAATATCATCTGCGGCATTTTGGTGAATTGGAACAGTGTTTATTTTATGTTTATTTTTACATTTATTTTCATTTGATAAAATCGGGGGTTTGGGTGGAAATCATATGTCACAATTAATAAAATTATTATTATTACTAACTAGTTGTTGAATGTGTTTAATATAAAACCACAATAATTCAAAAATATGACTCATGTCATCCATGTCAGTAATATCTATTAATGATGTTAACGTTTTAATAAATAATATTTCATAAGATGAAAAGTTCAGGGGTAAAAGATTCTCAGATACTGTAAGCTGACGGTCATCATTGTGCCAAATGATTTGATGTAACCCAGTTAATAGCCTGGGAGCAAAATATTTATCCCATATCGGGCCTGTTTATATTTTGCCAACCTGTGGATTTAATAATGTGCTTTAAGAATCGTGCTTAGGCATACTAAATACAGACGATACAAAGATTTAGTAAGAATGTGATTCTAATAAGCGTTACTTTCGGAAATTCGGTAGCAATAACTACTGCGAAAATAAACTTCATTGTGTTTCATCAGATCGTTTATCATAAATCGAATGGACCAGGGAGCTTCTCAGAAAAAACAAAACGGATTAGCATACTTGTGACTTAAATATTTGCTTATATTGCATAATCAAATCTGCTCTGCTTATGACGTTAATTAACGTCATTAATGTACCCAGCTGAACGGTAAATTACAAAATGTATAGCTTCTGCACAGTGTTTTATACAAGTAGTGTCAAATATATCGCCCTCTCATTTTTAATAGAAATAAAGAGGAAATTTGGGTCTTTTAACACGAAAGGCTTGCTGTAAATTTGGGCTTTGACATGTCCTTGAATGTGGATAATAACAGAGAGACCGGGGACAATAAATGCGTCCGTTTTGCAAGGTTTTAAGACTGAACCTTTACACACTCCAGTCCCACTGTAGAAAAATGTAATTGTTTAAATGATGATTATGTAGGTACTTAGTGCAGTAGGCCTAGACCCAGAGGTGGAACTAGTCAGTGAGGAGGTTGGAAAAAAGTAGTCTAGCACAAACATGACTGTGCATAAGAACGGATTTGTTCACTTTGACATATAAGAGAATTTGAGCGCTGCGCATAGCCCAGTACACACAGCCCTCAGGACTTAAGTTGGAGACGAAACAAAGAAGGGAGTCTTCATAAATTATGGATGTACCTTCATTTACTATGAATTCCTCCAGGGATGAAACATACAGCACTAGCTGCATGGAGTACTGCTACTCACCCCAGTCTCTGTCCTACATCCTCTTTGTTTTGGCGTTACTAATGCATTTCTTCCAGAGTGGCATCCCTGCCAAACTGCCTTGAGGTCTCATTTCATTGGGCTAAAAGCACCAAGCCGACTCTGTTTATACACACACTCACTCTCTCTCTCTCTCTCTATGTGTGTGTGTGTGTGTAGGGTGAGGAAAGTGTGCAACTGTCTATTACACTCCCTAAAGCTATTTTAATTAGCAAAAAAAAAAAAAAAAGGCTACAAAAAACCTTATGCCAGTATTGGGCAACAGAATTTTCATTTTTCCCGTCAATAGCAAATTTCTATCAGAAAATGGATTATAAATATTGCATTATTATTATTATTATTATTATTATTATTATTGTTATTATTATTATTATTATTATTATTATTATTATTTATTAATAATAATGTTTTAGTAGTATTATGGTACAATATCACTACCAGGAAAACTGTAAATTTTAACAATTACATTTCAAATGAATAAGCGCGAACCCAACAGATATTGGGATAATGATGCTTGTAATTATAATAAATGTTATTTAATGTAGTAACAGAAAATTTTCCAAAAAAAAAAAAAAAGAAAGGGGGGGGCATGAACAGATGACATTTCATTTAAAACGCAATTTAAAAACGCATAGGTTATTTATGGCGCAGAGTGTAAAGAATGAAGCGGGTTGTTTGTTTGTTTGTTTTCGAAGGCAGCGCACGGTCATGCTCATGTTAAAGAGGTCATGACGCGCGTGTGACAGGTCCTGACCCGGGCACCTGGCTGCTGCACAGCGCGAGCTAAATGCATGGGGTAACACAGAGCAGAACTCAATCACCGTCCAACCGCCTCACGAGCCCGAAACATACTAAATCTCAACAACGAACAATACACGTCTGTTACATGGCAGTAAAAACTGATGGCTTGTTTTAAAGTAGGTTTTCATGAATATGAATAATATGGCTGGTTTTATGCATTTTATACTCAATATATTTTGTATATGTCTTATTGAACTTCAAATTCATCGCAGTAGACTATGTGGGTGTTTAGGTTTGGAAAGAATATGTAGCCGAAATTAGTAAATAGACCCTAGACATAATAATAATAATAATAATAATAATAATAATAATAATAATAATAATAAATGAAGATGCAGGAATTTTTAAAGTTTGACAATCCGGGTTTCCCCCAAAAAATTAAATAAATATCCGAAACATATTCTTCACTTTTTTTTCTCACTGATTTAATAGATCGCGGGTTTCTTTTATTTAATTTAGATTTTGGATGCAATGTATTTCTCACAAAATACGTTATCCGCAGAATTTTATTTATTAAAAATAAGTAGAACACCACATTCATAGGCTGCTGTATAAATTGTTAATTTTTATTATTCCTATTATTTATTTGTCGAACCGTTATTTCGGAAGTTGCTCATATTTCGATGTTGTATCTCCTAAGTGCGTATGAGAAACCTTGCTTATCCTTGCTCTCACTATTTTGTTATAATTATTATTGCTTATTATTATGAGACTGGTACTCCTATCGATGCCCCAAGTGTACTCTGTTGTAACTGTAGCACATGAGGCACTGGGCGGTCCGATTTTTCCGCAGCGTCCAGCTTGGGCCCTCTTTTCAATGAGGTTCTTTATTCGGCTCGGGACGCGGATTTGCCTTTTATTCAGCTCGCTATGGAAACGCGAATTGGGAGGGAAAAATGTGCGCCTGAATAAAGGGCCTCGGCCTGAGAGCAGCATCTGTTACACTTGGAAACTTAGACTATGGAGGAGGACGAGGCAAGGAGCCTACTCTTGTTCAGTCCCATAGCTTTATTTCTCAAATTTACACGCTATCACAATTTCAAATATATATTAAAAATCACAACATGTACATAATTCTCGAAAAAAAAAAAATCACAATTTGTAAATAATTCCCAGAAAACCTCAGTCTTGTGGTCTGCATTATTGCATTTGCATTACACGGACAGCTCGAATATTGTACTTGATAAATCGCAAAACGCATTCAGTAATATCAGAAATAATATTACAATTATTCTCTACCTGAACTCATAAAGCCAACAGTAGCATATAAGCGCTTATGATTTATTATAAGAGCATGGGAAAACGTTTCATATGATTCCAGCGGCATTGCATCCATATTTCCGTCACCACTTCAAAGGCTTTGCAATAAAGCTATACGTTCACGTCATTGAAGTAAAATCAAAGTATTCTATAAAATAAAATTTCTCCAGAAAAATATTATTTTCTTTCGTGAAACTAAAAGGATTAAAAAATGCTGTGAATATAATTTTAACATAATAAAGTGTACGGAAATCTCAAATAAAGAAACGGCAAAATGTTTTTTTTTTTTTTTTGCATTTTAAAAAATCAAGTGCTTTTTATAGAATGCTGCCTTTAATTTTGATTCTCTGTTATTAAATATGGTCCAGGTTCACTGGGTGAAACTGTTACTTAGTAGATGAATAAGATGAAATTCAAATGTCTCTATGCCTTCTCCTCTCCATTTCCTCTGTATGATACACTGTCACACAAATGTATGTAAGCCATCTACAGGATGTGTTTGTAAGAGTGCAAAACGCTCACCTGTTAAGGGCTGATAGCTTCCTCACTATTTCCTCCTGATCTCTTTCCTTAGAGAAGCTTCAGTCTTTAATGACTTTCTGGTGACTGGTAGCCTTCTTTTATTTCTGCTAAATGTATGAAAATGTATGCAAATTTAAATCAAGCTTAACCTGGGAGCTCTTGCAATATATTTAATGGAATTTCAAACCAATAAGGGGTCTCCAATGTAGTCTTCTAATGGCAAATATAATTACGCAGCTAGGTAACCTCTGAAATATGCAAAGATGTGTTTCTCTCTTTTTTTTTTTTTTCTTTTCAACTCGGTGAAGACCTGTCGAGATTCTTAAAGACCTAGGTGCAAGATTTCAGTGTTGTTATGAACCACAGAGAATATTTTTGGAGCTCACTGGGAATAAACACTCAGTGTAATATATA
>JAOANJ010000027.1:28692815-28705137 GCA_026413345.1 Ariopsis seemanni
TGGAAGAAGCGAATGAACGAAGAACTGAAAGTCAGATTGTTTCAAAACAATCGGCCACAAGCTCGGCCTTCAAGAAGTGAGAACACAGACGGGTAAGATGCAATTCTCATTTGGTTACTGTAATGGAAACTTCTAATAAACACTTCAGAATGCTTGGCAGTTGTCTTTTCAGTTATTTATTATAGTAGAAAAGCATTCACACAAGTAGAAATTACTCACACATACCGGTACAGCCACTCACACAGAAAGCTGGTACACGCACGCACACACATATGCTCTCAGCTCAGGCCTATATCTCGTGCGGGCTCTGCCCTTGCTTCTCTGATTGGTTCAGCTGTTGCTCCTCAAAAGGGAGTATAATGCTATTGGTTAGATTGTCTTGCAGAACGCTGACCTCATGGCTTGCCTTTGGAGTGTCTTCTTCTAAACATTGGTTCTTTGTTAGAGCATGCACCTGGTGTGCTCTGAGATGCGCAGTGGACGCATGGTTAGGCATAACATAACGTGAAACATAAGACAGGCAGCCTGCTTATCACCAGCCGAAGTCTCCAAGGACACAGAAAGGCGATTACAGCTTGTGGGAAAACAGCTTTTCTCAGTACACTAGGCCATTTGAGCTCAACACAGAGAATAGGAATGTTCATTCACTAAATTTCCTTCACATTTATATAACAAAAACAACAACATTCATTGTACACACACTCCAATTTCAGGACTATCACAGTCAGATGTATTGCTATCTGAGGAATCAGAATAATCTCCAATAAATCCAAACGAAGAGGCCATTGCAACCACTCTTACCTGCCGAGTCTTGCTTTGGTCTATAGCACCGGTTCCCGCTGTGACGTCACCCACCCACGGCTGGCTGGCTCAGTGGGGCAGCTCGAATGCCAACTTTGCGGTCGATTTTAACTCTCAAAAATATATTTTTTTTTTATTCCCAATTATGCAGCATACAAGAGTCAAGGATGGAGATACTATCCACTCAGAAATGTATTTAAAAATAAAGGTTCTGCATATTTCCTTTAAGGGAGGGGGGAAGACACCCTGCTGATGGGATGCACTTAACTTGCAATACGAGTTGTGATTTTACAGCTTTTGCAGAGACGACGAGGACGTGCGGCTCTGGGGAGAAATCCGAGTGCTAATCTGCGCTGCCTGTGATTGATCCCTAGAGGGATCTCGCTAATGGGGGATTAACAGCCTGCCTGCCTGCTTAATAGCTCTCACACACACACACACACACACTGTGGCCAGTCTGCTTGCTTAACATGGCCCAGGAGAGGATTCAGATATCCATGTGTTGGATGCACTCGGATTTGGATGTTTACACACACACGGAAATTTTTTAAAATCCCTGCATTCATGCTGATCAGGTTTCTGTCGCTCTCTCTGACACACAACCCTTGATATTGAACATCTCACATTAATAGCAAATTATCTAGATGTTCTGGAAATAAAAATTCATCCATTTCCATCAACCGCTCACAATGTATGAGTTCTTTTAGAAACCTGTCCTGGACATCGAATATTACCGTAACAAGATATGAAAAGCCAATATTTCCGAACACGTTTTTATACACACTCATGCATGCGCACAAAATGTGCCGAGACCTTCCCAGGAGCAATGACCAGCTGACTCGCACCGAAAGCCCACATCATACCGAGTGGAGTGAAAAATGAAAAAAAAAAAAATCCACCTTTGCTACAGTAAACCTGTGTATTCTTAGAACTGAGCTTGTGTGTGTTTTTAAAAGGAGGAGGACATTTATTTCAGCAGAGGGCTGGATGATGCCCCGGACCACCGTGCCAGCCAGGCAGCGAGACCACAACGCAGCTAAAGCCGTGCGATA
Organism: Ariopsis seemanni; assembly: GCA_026413345.1. Classification (NCBI taxonomy): domain Eukaryota; kingdom Metazoa; phylum Chordata; class Actinopteri; order Siluriformes; family Ariidae; genus Ariopsis; species Ariopsis seemanni. The sequence goes on from JAOANJ010000027.1 coordinate 28,694,669, forward strand.
TACAAGGCTGAGGGTCAACCTCACACAGTCTCGTGTCTCTGATGCAGACACACGCTGCAGCTCGGGCATTCCTGTGGGACCATGTGGTCAGACAAGCCTGCCTGGGTTCTGCCTCGCGTATAGATTTGTCTAAAAATAGATGAGGAAAATTCACTGACGGGTTTTATGGAGTGCAGCAGGGACGGTTTAGAAGAAGAAGAAGAAGTTGTTGTTGAAAGAAAACATAAAGGACAATTCAATCTACACCCACACACACACCCATTGGTGTGTATTAGATGGTTTGATATTATACCTAGATCGTTTTTTCATTTATAAGCAGAACAGAACAGTAAAAGAACAAGACCCGAGGAGACGATGCTCTGTGGACGGGTACAGTTTTGTTTCCGTGTCTGGATTCCTCGTGTATCTGAGCCACTGTGGTGATTTCCAAGCGAGAAGTGGTCATGTGACTTCACTGGGTGTGTTTCCATATGTCCACGTTTTTCAGCCTACTCAACAAAGCAATATTTTGCAAAATTGATATGGAAGCACATTTCTTCAAATTTAAGTCATGTGACATGACTGAGAACAACAAAACCAATGAAAATAACCGTGCCAACATCAGATCTCATCAGATTTGGCGCCATGTTTAACTGGAATGACTGTATTGTAAGTGGACAAAAAACCCCAGCCTTAATCGTATAACATCCATCACCTGAAACACAGACCCTTCACATTTGCGTCTTGTCGATAAACTACAACAGAAACCCACCTACCGTCAGCATGATGTAATCCAGGCATGGCAGGAAACCAAAACTAGATAGAGACTGTGACTAAAGTCACAGTAATTTGCGCTAGCTGTTACAAACCAGGACGTCTGGTCACCGGACCCGCGAGATCCAGAATGGTAAGAGACAGAGAATGACACTTAGTGAGGAAAAGTTGCGCCCTGCACAAAATAAAAATGATCCAGATCAGCACCAAAAGTCATAGCAATGTAATTCAGTCCAGAGGTATAATTCATGTAAAACTTGGTGATAATTGGTTGAAAAGTGAGGGAAAAATAGTGTCCTAAAAAAGTTACAATAATAATAATAACAATAATAATAATAAGAAGAAGAAAGTAGAAGGATCCTGAGTGAGAGTAACAATTTGCACCAGCGCCGCAAGCACAAATTAATAAAAATGGACAGCAAAAGTAGCAAAGTGGAAGGGTGTGGAAAAAGTAGTCTATATGAGTTGATACTAAAGGAATTGATTCAAGCAAAAATGCTCAAAACAACTGGCCAAGAAGTGTGTGTGTGTGTGTGTGTGTGTGTGTGTGTGTGTGTGTGTGTGTGTCATTCCGGGTTCATGCTGAGACCGGAGTTGTGAGCTCCTTCAAACTGCTCTAAATTCATGCCGCACACCCGTTGTAATTGCCATCGTTAACGCAAACAGATTCAAAATGCTTCGAATAACAATCCTGATAATGTGTTTAATATCGAGTATCAAAATAGCGCACAAACAAGCCTTATCCAGTGGGAGAATCTACAAACAAAGGTGGCGCGGCCATGACCCGACACCTCGACAACACCTGACGGGAGAAGAACTCCGTTCTGTGGATTTTACTTCCTACAACTACAAACTTACAGACGAACAGTGGATTACTTTCCAGGCTAAAGAAAGGGCCTTCAGAGAAACGCTGGACACAAAGAGACTACATGAGAAAAACCAATACACCTGCTCGGGGGATCCAGCTAAGTGGTTTAAACTCATTTCCCTGCTGAGTGGTTTATTTTTTAAAAATGGAACTTTTTCTGTTGAAAGCAATGGTCGAAGACCTATTGGACTCCCACTTTTAAAATTCACTGGCAGAATCTTAAAAAATCTCCCCCGGAACAGACCATATCCCTCTGAAATCACTGCCGCGGCCTTAACTGCATGGATAGAGGCGCAATTGCGCTTTATAAGAGATGTGATACAACCCCAGTTGAAACCTCGGACTTTTCGCACAAAGACTGTACCGCGTGATAAATTGGCTTATTTATGGCAACATCGCAGGAAAAAGGCTATAGAAATAATCCTGAATAACAGTGAATACCCGGCCACACCCCCATGCCCCAGCAACATTGAGGAAGTACAGTCTTACTATTTCGACAAATGCCAAGGTATCACTTCAATTGACGACGCCCCCTTACCTCCACCTTGGGGCGATTTATCACAGTCCGAATCCGAGCTTCCACCGACGTCCTCTCCTTTCACAGAGGGCGAGCTGAGAAAAGTTTTGGACAATTTGCCTCGCAATAAATCCACTGGTAGTGACGGGGTCACGTATGAAACATTAAAATCCACGGACTTAAAACAAACACTTTTGCCCATACTTAACACTTGTTTGATTAATGGTCGTGTTCCTGAGTCATGGAAAGGAGCGCTAATCCATAGGATTCCAAAAAAGGATAATGTCCCTGATGACCCCAGCACTTGGAGAGATATATCTCTCCTGCCAACCATTTACAATGTGTTCATGAAGTGCGTTCTTAGCCGCATACTTCCCTGGCTTGTGGATACCAACATCTTGTCCACTAAGCAAAAAGCCTATATTGAGAGGCAAGGGATGAATGAACATGTGTTCTGTTTAAAAACGGCCATAGATGATTTCAAACACGAGAGTGCAAAATTTTATTCAGTTTTCTTGGACTTCCGCGATGCGTTTGGAACACTCCCACACAACATCATGATTACCTGAGTGATGCTGCAAAACAACAAACCTTGTTATCATCAATGAGTATTAATGATATTTTTCCAAAGACCAATGTGTCACCAGTGTGCTCTAGAACAACAACAAAGCCTTTTGTGTACTTTGTCCCCTTGTATGTCACTGCAGAAACCTCTGAAGTTTTGTGTTCATCAAAATCTGACATTTTTAACACTCTCTGTATATCTGTGTTGTATGACTGTTCATCAATTTTATTTGCTTCCCCAACAACCTGGATGGGAAGTGGAAATAACTGACCACTACTCAAATATGACTGAAGGAGCTGGTGTCTTTCTGCAAGGGTTTTTCTTAAGTGTAAAAATTTGTGAAGTTTCCTGGCACATTCCTTGAAATAAGAGTGCTTGCTCTCAAACCTCAGCATCCACAAGCATATCAGTGGTCCAAATGAAAGGATAAGGCCCGGGTAATGCAGCAGGTAGTGGTGCTTTGGTTTGAGAGCATGATCAGGGAACATGCTTTTACGTAAGTACACACATTCCTCGAGCAAAACTTTAAGATATGCAGCATCATTTAGATTAATTTTGGGAGCACAGATAAATTCAACAATTTCCTTTAGTTTGATGTACAACAGCCAAACCTTACTTTCATGAGGATGTTTGATCCACCTGCCGACGTAGACTGGTAAAAGCTGCAAGAGGCACCAATTCTGCGCTGCCGAGCCACTGAGCTTTTTAGCATTTTCTTTTATCTCACAGGGTCGATTATCTGAATCACTGCCTAGAAGTTTTGTCTGTGAGATTGCCCGATTTATAAGATAGCCTTTTATTATCCCACAAGGGGAAATTTACATTGTTACAGCAGCAAAATATATAAAGAGAAGAAGATAAGGCAGTGAAGGAGTAGTGCAAAAGTACTAAGTATACAAAAAAGGATATATGTAAAAGAAATAAACTACAAATTTAGAGATAAAAAAATTAACAAATTTGCATAAATTAACAGGTTTGCAGATATATAGTTAACATAAGTGTATTACAAAGGTGGTATTCCCCTAGGATGAACTCTCTAAGGCACTCACCCTGTTGTACAGCCGGGTTTAGCATTCTTGTACCTGCCACAAATTGTCCTGGGTTAAGTGCATGAGGGTGTGGAGCTTTGCTTACAGGTCGAGAACATATTGAATTTTGCTTTTACTAGTTGAAGGTTCCTCCTCCCAATTTTCCCACAGTATGTCCAAAATGCCATGAGGCTTACGCCTATATATCAATTTGAACAGAAAGAACCCTGTGGAGGCTTGCAGGACCTCTCATACTGTGAATAACAGAGGCTTGAGCCATTTATCCCAATTACATGCATCTTCACTTCCAAACTTCCAAGTTAAATGTCTGATTGAATCATTCCACCAAGCCATCCATTTGTGGGTGATAGGCGCTGGTGTGGATCAATTTAATTCCCAATAACCCATACAGTTCACAAAGTGTGCATGACATAAATATGGTGCCTTGGTCAGTTAGGACTTCTTTGGGAATCCTGAGTCAGGAGATGACTCAGGAGATAACACAGAAGAGCACCTCTGCAATACTGCATGCTGAAATATTGTGGAGAGGCACTGCTTCCAGATATTGCGTTGCATAGTCCACCAGGACTAAAATAAAGTGATATCCCTGTGCTGACCGATCTAATGGCCCGACAAGACCCATGCCAATTCTTTTGAAGGGGGTCTCGGTTAGAGGGAGAGGGCACACAGGCACTTTTGGGGTGGCCGCTGGATTTACTAGTTGGCATTCATGGCATGCAGCACACCACCAACGCACATCCCCGTGAATCCCTGGCCAATAGAACTGGGCCATTATTCAGGCTAGTGTTTTATCCTGTCCTAAATGTCCGGCCATCAGATTAAAGTGAGCCGCATGGAATACCAGTTCACTACAGTTCTTTGAGATAAACAACTGGGTTATCTGTTCGCTGGTTTGAGTGTCCTGTGTCACTCAGTACAACCTATCCTTAATATTAGTGAAGTACGAGAAGGAGGGTGTCACATTTGGCTGGAGGGGTTGACCATCGATTACTCTCACTTGGTCAAATGCATCATGCAGAGTCTTGTTTCATGTATGTTCTGATGGGAAATCCTTGATGGAATCCCCGAGGGAGGGAGGAGGAGCGAGCTACTCCCCACTCCTCGTATCGCCCCAACGTGGTGCTGATGTAGATGGCTCTGGGACAGCTTCCCCAGTCAATGCCACACCAGGATCCCCCCATGACATATAACCACAGGACCTGCCCACTACTACCTGCTCCATTAAGCCTTTAAGCCCCAGCCAATCAGTTCCCAGAATCAGTGGGTGGTTGAGAGGCAGGTTAACTGCCACCTTTACATGATGCTTTCCCCCTGAAATAGAATGTGGACAGACAGTAGTGGATATTCGTGAACATCCCCATGCACACACAAAACCTTCACCACTTGTGCTCTCCAAAATGCCTCAACTTGCATCAGGCTTTGGTGGATTGAGGTCTGATTACAGCCAGAATCCACCAACGCATGATATGTATTCCCTTGAACACTCGCCGGTATACGATACGCTCTGGCCCGAGCAAGGGCAGTCTCTGGTGCATTGGGGATCCAGACCACAGCTCCCACCTCCATCGCCGAGCACTGGCTCTGGAGATGCCCGGGTTCCCTGCAGCGCCAGCATACTGGCCCAGGCTTCACCTCTGCACTGGTGATATGAGAGTCATTCACCTGGGGGGCAAAGATACAGATACAGAAGAGGAAGACAGGAGGGAGACACCACAGGTGTGGTGGGCCGGTGAGGGGGGAGCTGGCCCCTGCCTCTGTGGTGGGGGAATGGGGCAGGAGTATGAAGAGGAGAGAGGGGAGGAAGGAGAGAGGGTCAGAGAAAAAGAGAAGAGGCGGAATGTCCGCCTGCCACTGGAACCGGCGTCAAATGGTCCTCTGCCAACTCAATGGCCTGATCCAGCAAAGCTGGGTGGTGGCACTGGACCCACTCTACCATTCCTTCTGGAAGCCGGTGATGAACTGCTCCAGTATCGCTTGGTTGATGATCCCCTCGGCATCGCAGTCCTCCACCCTCAGTCACCGCTGGCAGGCATTCCGGAGCTGTTGGCTGAATACGAATAATTTCCTCCAACATCAGCATGCATAAGCATTGGTGATGTTGCTCTGGAGAGTGGCCACAACACTGCAGGATGGCTCACTTCAAGTCAATGTAGACAAGTCGACTGTCAGCGGAGAACTGTTGCGCGGTGAGCTATGCCTCCCCAGTCAGCAGTGGTAGTTGCCGGGCTGTGCGTTGCTCAACCGGCCACCCCCACACTCCAGCCGCTTGCTCAAAGAGGGCAATGAAAACATCTGGGTCACTGTGTGGTCCCATCTTTGTCGGCATGACCTGGGGTGGGTCTGCTGCGTTGGCAGTCGAGGACCCTGCCGATGTGAGCAGGTGCCAGAACACCTGCCAATCTTCCTGCTGGGCCAGCAGCAAGGCTTCAAAATGTTGCTCCTGCTCCTTACAGAGAGTGGTTAGCGCTTGGTGCTGGCTCTGTTGGGTGGCGGCGAGGGTATGAATTAGATCTTTCAATGGGGAGGACTCCATGGGGTTGTTCCCTTCAGTATCCTCAAATGAGGCACCACTGTAGCAAATCCCTGATGTGGGTGGAATGCTGAAGCATGGCAGCCAGGAAATTATGTTAACACAGCCTTTATTTTTGCTTTCGTGCTTTGCTTTTCAGCTTTACTAATCTCACCTGCGTGGTCTCTCTCTCTCTCTCTCTATCTCTCTCTCACACACACACACACACACACACACACATAGTCTGGGTGGGAGAGAGCCCCTCTCTTCACTCTCTCGCTACTTCTCTACCAGCCATCCTCACTGCAAAACACCACACTGACACAACCTTAATCAACAACAGGTGTACTAAATTTGCCACTCACCTTCCCTGGCCCCACCTTCCATTCACAAATGGATGCTTGGCCATGCCCCCATTCCCACACACTCTAAATCAAGCATCACCAATGACTGAACTAGTGAAACTTAATCTGTACATTGTAGGAAAAGAAACTGATGACAAATTCCATTAATCAAAACCCTAATATTTTAATTAATCAGCAACTTAAACAAATAAAAAAGTGACAATGAAATCACAATAATAAATAAATGTCAAAAAGAAACATTTCAAAATGAATTTAAATAAAAGCTATGGCAATAAAAAATTGAACATTCCAAAAAAGAAAGAAAGAAACAAAGAAACAAACAAACAAATCACAGCTGTTTACTCCTTGGGCTGAAAATATGCAAGAAAGAAATGGTCAAAAATAATTATTATTGTTCTTTTATAGAACCAGACCTTTATTTATTGGTGAAATGATATGGCACAATGCAATACCATATCAATTACTAGGCTACCTTCTGTAGTACAGCATTTATGTCAGAATATTGGGGGGAGGGTGTATTCCAAGTACATAGTTTAATGACTAGCCCTGTGAAGTTAACTGAGAGTAAGATGTTAACTTCCTAACCTCCACTTCTGCTTCATTAAAAAAAAATAAAAACATAGGGCAATTCTTTTGGAGGTATTAGAATAGTAACTGTTTGTTCATGTTTAGATGCTGAAATGCATCTCTATTCACTCCTAGTTTTAATAAAAACTAATGTCTGCCATGCCCCATATTCTCTACACACCTTAAAAGTGCACATCCTGTTACAGTCTACATCCGGCCCTCTTGGGACAATATAGCCACTCTGCTGCCTGAACTTTAAAGGCATTTATTCAGTTGTGTAGTTCAATTCAACCTTGTGCTGGTACGTAGAGAACAGGAGCCCTGGTCCAAAGTTGGTCCAGAAATAAATCCACCAGTTTTCTCTGTATCTCTCCCATGACAGAGATTGGTAGTCCAGCGCTATAAGCTTGTGCCACAGAATGGGAGCAATCAGGTTGTTGCCAACCAGAACTCTCCTCTGATAAGACAGCTGGGGCAGGAACAATGTGCATTAAGACAACTTGCTGCACACCTTTTCTACTATTCCCTCCCAGGTCTTTTCCTGATGGCCCTTGGTGCCTAAATAGACTCCCAAGCATTTCATACCTGCTTTGTTCCACTGCAAGCCACCTGGTAATCCTGATGCCCCCCCTGCCACTGCCCCATAATAAAACCCTCTCACTTGCCCTCAATTCACTTTTGCTGAAGCCTTTTCATAGATAGCCAAATGCCTACAATAACATCATCAGCATATGCTGAAAGTGCAAGGCTAGGATCCCTGCACTGACAGACCTTGTAACTCAGCCCTTTACCTGCACAACAGGGGTTCTATGGCCAGACTGTATAGCTGCCCTGAACTAGGACAACTCTGTCTAATGTAGCTGCATACCATCACTAGATAGATAGATAGATAGATAGATAGATAGATAGATAGATAGATAGATAGATAGATAGATAGATAGATAAAGCCCACCACCAACCTTTAGAAAAAAACACCACATAAGAAACATTACAAAAAGAGTCTTCAACAACAGGGTGACACATAATCTACCTGATTATTTAACAGCAAGAAACTCTAGGCAGCTGTCAACTTCCTCAAAAATGGCAAGGCAGCTGGCCTTGATGACATTTGCACAGAACAGATAAAATATTTGGGGCAAACTACTTAAGATCGGCTACTCTTGCTGTTCAACAACTATGTAACCTTCTCCCAGCTACCCAGAATGCTCCTGTGATTGTTATCTTCAAGTCAGGAAAAGACCCTAGTGAAGCAGAAAGCTATAGACCAATCTCCCTGCCATCTCAAACTCTTCGAGCGCCTTATTTTGAACAGATTGTCACAATCATAGAACATCTTATACCAGAGCAAGCAGGTTTCCAGCCTGGGAGATCATGTACTGGCCAAATGCTTAACATCGAGGATGGTTTTGAGAAGAATGAACCAACTGGTGTTGTCTTTGTTGATCTGACAGCTGCTTACAATATTGTGAACCATCAACTACTTCTCTACAAGCTCCATGGCATAACAAAGGACTTCCATCTGACTAATCTGATCTAACTGCTCCTAGAAAACACATGCTTCTATGTTGAGTGAAATGGTAAACATAGCAGATGGAGGAAACAAAGAAATGGTCTACCTTAGGGCAATGTTCTTGGACCTTTGCTGTTTAGCATTGATACCAATGATCAGCCAGTGTTTCAAGGAACAAGAAGACTTAGGTGGTGCCTGGCAGACGGCAACCTGTTGCAGCAGCTACTCTGTTTGTTTGAGTAGTGTCCTGTTTTTAATTAGTCTGTTTGTCCAAACATTTACCAGCCATCACTAAACAGATAACGCTGATGGCATTACGATATACAAGCCAACTACCTATGGGAAAACCAGAGATTCCACATGAATTAAAAAGATGAACTTGCAGGTGCAGAGCTGGATCTAAAGTGTGTGGATCTAAAAGATGATACAAGCCTTTTCTTCCATCTGTCATCATGAGGAATGTAAGATCTCTCTCCAACAAGATGGAAGACCTAACAGCACTAACGTGACATCACTGGGAGTACTGCAAATGCAGTTTGTGTTTCTCTGAGACTTTGCTTCACGGACTGATTTCTGACCCACAAGTGGCACTGGATGGATTTCATCTTGTGAGGGAGGATAGAACTGAAGTGGAGAGTGGTAAGAGGAGAGGAGGGGGGCTGGTTCTGTTGGTTAATAGGAGATGGTGTAACCAAAGACACATTGCTGTGAAGGAAAAACTGTGCAGTAAAGATATTGAACTCTTAGTGGTTAGTCTGAGACCATATTACCTTCCAAGGGAGTTTTCTCATATTATTGTCATTGTGGTGTACATTCCCCCCTCTGCTTCAGTGGATATAGCTTGTGAGGCTATTCATACAGTTGTGTCAAGACTGCAGATGCAACATCCAGAGGCCCTAATCCTCATTTCTGGAGACTTTAACCATACATTACTGGCCTCCAAATTACATACCCTCACTCAGTAATGTCATACCAGGAATAATAGAACACTGGATCTGCTATATTGCAATGTGAAGAATGCATACAGCTCTGTCCCTCTGCCCCCCTGGGCAGATCTGACCACAACCTAGTCCATCTCTTACCTGGTATACAAACTACGGGTTCAGCAACAGCCAGCTTCAACCAAAGTGCAGAGGAGATGGTCTACTGAGGCTGATCAAGCCCTGATGGACTGTTTTGAGACTACAGACTGGGAGACACTCCGTTGGCCTCATGGGGACAATATTGACAGCCTTACACACTGTATTACTGATTATATTAACTTCTGTGTGGGCATTGCTGTCCCCAGTAAGAGGGTACAATGTTTTTCCAACAACACATCCTGGGTCACCCCTGAGTTAAAGAACTTGCTTAACCTAAAGAAGAGAGCCTTTAGGTCAGGGTACAAGGAGGAGCTAAAGAGGGTCCAGACAGAACTGCAAGGGGAAGGACTGCTACAGGAGGAGGATGGAGGAGAGACTTCAACAGAATGATGTAAGAGAGGTGTGGAGAGACATAAAAAGTATCTCTGGATTCAACTATTCCAGCAGCATGCAAATGGTGGGAGACATAGAGTAGGCAAACAAGTTTAATCTGTTTTTCAACAGATTTGACTCCAACCTCTCTCCTCAGACGTCCACTTCTCTCTGTGACGTTACTCTGCCACCCCCCTCCAGCCAAACATTCCTGCCACTGCGGATCCACAACACTTGCCCGGACTCCAGTCCAACGCAGCCCAGCTTGGACCCCCCCCCAATAACAGGGCCACACCCCTGCTACCCGCGCAC
>JAOANJ010000027.1:28949774-28967889 GCA_026413345.1 Ariopsis seemanni
ATCTGATGATGTTTTAGGTCATATTTATGCAGAAATACAGAAAATTCTAAAGGGTTCACAAACTTTCAAGCACCACTATACACTAATGTACTCCCTAGAGCTCATTATTTGACCTCAAGGTAACTATGTGTATCTTTTTTAGGGCCAAAAATGTACATATATGTTTCCAAACAGTATATAAAGGGTACAAATAAGTAGGGAACTGTTGATATTCCTAGATGGATTTTACTTGCTTCCATCATCACTCCACCCATATACTCTTACCACCTTTGTACTAGCTAGCTATATTGTTAGCCTCATTCTGTAGCTAGTGCTGGCTCCTTGTTAACTCATTAGTGTCACACATGCATGATTAAAACAAGGATGATGCTGTTCGCTTCAACATGATCAAGTGTACAAGTGGAACACACCTGCAATTTGGATATCACCGCCATCATTTCCTGAGCAACAGCTGATGACGGCGTGATGAACCGTCCTGCTCTTCTCTTGTCCTTGGCCTGGACAGTTTTACAGTTTGGTTTATGCTTAAGCTCATCAACAGAGCCTTGGAAATGTATTTTAATGACAGCGATTTGACTTAATGTTCCTGCTTTTTCAATCTAAAACACTTAGTGATTTAAAGGCAGGGAAGAAGTCGACTTGGGCACTGTCACTCGGTTATGAATTTTCAGTAAGGGGAAAAATACTCCACAAAGGGGAGCAGTAAGGGGAAAGGCGTCTTACTGCATGTGGACCATGCATCTGCATGCCTCGGTGTTTACCGCTCGCGCTCCGTTTCGTGACTGTCTCTCCGAAACTGTGCCAAGTCTCAAGCCACATTTTTAAATCCGCCTGCTCCTCTGGTCGTGAGATTGCTTTATTTTCTCCCCACCAGTGCTGGAATTTACATCAGCTGTACAACTGGTGATACATGTGTGACATAAATATCCATCAACCAAGAAAACACGTGTGTCTCTATGAGGCTGGGTGATTACTCCAAACATTCTGGGCTAAATAAACTGGAACGGGAGGTTACAGCCTGCATTAGTGGGCTGATTGAAAAAAAAAGTTTTTTAACACAAAACCAATGTTTTTGAGTATACAGTACATAGTTTATCAATAGCGAGTGCTGGCGTGAGAATGAGGTAAACCGAGGCCTTCATGTCTTAATGAAACTACAAGAAAGTTACTAATGAAAATCCACATGGATTTAGTTTTCATATTATGTCTGTTGCACTGTCTATACAAAACAGAAACATAAAAGAAATGCAGAATGGACTGTTTGACCTTTTACATGTTTTACTAATCATGCTCATTAAGCTGATTTGCAAATTAGAAACAGGTCGGAGTTGTTTTTGGCGTGGTGGTGGTGGAGTGTTGCTTGATGGATTTGGCAGATGTAGTGTGGTGGAGTCCAACGGCACCAATTTACCCTCATCTCTTTTTATTACCACAAAAATTACAGCTCGAAATGGCTGTCCGAAACTTGAAGGGACACAAAGATGTTGGGTCACTTCTGAAATATTTGGTGGGTTTGAGTTAGAAATTTGTAAATTAAAATCTTGTATCTGAGTTATTCATCATGTTTAACAGACTTTGGCTTGCTTTTAGCCTTTTCTCCTCTATTTAACTTTTCTAACTCCATTATCTTAACTGTTTTCTTGAAACCGTAGTCCATGTAAGAAAATCGATGCAAGTGAATCAGGCTGTGTGTTTATTCAGACCTAAAACCTTTTGAGATGTTTTTCAAAGCCGTTTCTTCATGCAAGTTCTTCATGTTACGCCCATGACATGCCATGAAATAGGACCAACTTCCACCGTGCCTCATCATGCCATCAAGTTGTAACATAAATGAGATATAATAGAGTTGAACTGTTTGTGATTTAGAGCGAGTATAAATTACAGAGATGGAACACAAAGGCGTGCATGGACATGGCAAGGTACAAGAGAACACAGCAGTGGCTCTGAGCACAAATGTGTGATGAGTGATGTCAGGACGTGAGTGCGTGTACTCTTCATGTGTTTTATTACAGTTCCCATAATCATAGTCCACAGTGAAGGTCAAAGAACAGGCAGGAAGCAACAAACAAGGAATATCCATCATAAAAAACCAACAACAACAAGGAGAACAGATATGGATCAAACCCAGGAAACATGGAAACTTAGAAAACAAGGCTCGGCCTTAACGATGCTATATACACAATAAAATAATGCACAATAAGACTTCACCATGAAACAGAGAAACAGCTCGGTATAAAGAGACAAACAAGGTAAGGGCTAACAGCAAACAAGTAAACACACTGGGTAATGGACCAATGGAGAATTTTTCTAATTTTAAGCAACCATTTATAGAAAAAAGCTAAATTATCTCCCAGTAGAATAACAAAATTTAAAGCATGAAGTGTCTAAAAGTGTCAAGAAACCTTCCAAATAACCTTGTAATACATTCTTGCTTCCATACTAACAGCTCATTTACAGGGATTTGTACACCATACCCTCTACATAACATAAGATAGCTTGACAATAAAAAAAATGTATAATTGTTAATATGGGTAAGATTTGTTTCACATTATGTAACATTTATCTGGAGAAGGAGTCTCCAGTGTCAGTGCCAGGCTTGTAGTACTCGTGTCCAGGACTTGGACTTGAGTCCAACTCGTGCCCTAATTTTAAGGACTCATGACTTGACTTGGACTTGAGCACTGATGACTCATGCATTAACTGCATTTGGACTCGTAAATTGGAGATAAGGACTCAGATTTTTTTTTCTTTATTTTTTTTGTAACATGCCATAATAATTTTACCGAAGATATTTTAGCAAATTGCTGAAACAACTGAGGGTTATGTCAACAAAGAAACTGGAGAGAATGGGAGAACTCATCTACAGCTATTGAGCTGAGCATTTTGGAGTTGTAGAAAAGAGGTATATACTAACACCCATCTCAGTCAAATCCAGGAGACAGCAGAAAATAGAGTAGCTGATCAAAGAGAGGAGACAGCTAAAGAAATAGTGGAGGAAAGCTGCAGAAGAGGAGAAGAGGGAATAAACCTGCTGCAGGCAGAAATCAAAAACCGGTTGTCATCCTTGAGGAGAGCAGAGAACCTGAGAGAGAGGCATAGAAAGAAGGATTGGGCCAGATCAAACTTCTTCAGAGACCCCTTCAGGTCTGTAAAAAGTCTGTTCACAAAGGAGAAAAGTGGCAAACTTGCAACATCAAAAAAAAGACCTCAAGGCTCACCTTAAAGAAATCCACATAGACAGCCGGTGTTGAGAACAGATCATCCTCCCACCCAACACACCACCAATACCTTCCCCTGAACATCAGCTAGACGTCAGCCCTCCCAAGTGAAGTGAGGTGGTAACAACTGTACATCAGTCAAGAGCTGCATCCTCCCCTGGGCTCAATGGAGTCCCATACAGGCTTTACAAGAATGCTCCAGTTGTTTTACGGTTCCTGTGGAGCTTGATGAGGGTGGTGTGGCAGAAATAAGCAATACCAACAGCCTGGAGGAGGGCAGGGGGGCATCCTAATTCCAAAGGAAAAGGACTCTGCTGAGATTAACCAGTTTCACCACATCAGTCTTTTGAACATTGAAGGGAAGGTTTTCTTCAGCATTTTGGCTCAAAGGCTGACAGCCTACCAAAAGAAGAATCACTACATCGACACATCTGTTCAGAAGGCGGGGATCCCAGGCTTCTCTGGGTGTTTGGAGCATGCAAACATGATCTGGCATCAAATCCAAGCACCAAAAAAGATGGAAGAGACCTCCATGTTGTGTTCCTGGACCTTGCCAATGCCTTTGGCTCAGTCCCTCACAATCTCCTTTGATCTGCTTTAGTTACTTCAGTGTCCCAAAGCTCATCACAGCCCTAATTAAATCCTATTTCCAGGACATACAGTACAGCTTTGCCTTACAACTGATGAATTCACTACAGCATGGCAGTGTCTGGAAATTGGGATCATGGCAGGATGCATCATCTCCCTGCTAGCCTTCACCATGGCTATGAAGGTCATCATCTGGGCCTTTCGGTGGGTGGTAGGAGGAGAGCAGCTCAAACCTGGTCTCTGACTCCCTCCTATCAGGGCATATATGGATTATATGACCATACTTACAACAACCAAGCCCTGCACTAGGCGACTACTGAGGAAGCTCCAAGATAACATTGAGTGGGCTAGAATGAAAATAAATCCAACCAAGTCCAGGAGCATATCAGTCGTAAAAAAGGGAAGCTGTTCGAGTAACACTTTTACATTGGTGAGGAGCCCATACCAACGGTGGCAGAGAAACCTGTTAAGAGTCTTGGACACTGGTATGATGCAAATCTCAAAGATATAGACCAAGCAGACCAGATTAGGCAGGACACCATCAGGGAACTGGAGAGCATCAACATGTCCTTCCTACTGGGCAAGTTGAAGCTCTGGTGCTTTCAGTTTGGTCTTCCTCCCCCAGCTAATGTGGCCCTTGACCATCTATGAGATTCCACTCTCCATGGTTGAAAAATTGGAGAGGCTGGTGAGTTCATTTGTGAAAAAATGGCTTGGTCTCCCCAGGTGCATTGCCAGCACAAGCCTGTATGGGAAAGGTATTCTTGAACTTCCAGTGTACAGTCTAACAGAGGAATACAAGTGCTCCAAAGTTAGGCTGGAAATTACACTGACAGAATCCCAAGATCCATGTGTCGCACAAACAGCTCCTATTCTGGCAACTGGAAGAAAGTGGACCCCATCACTAGCTATGCAGCAGGCAAAGTCATCCCTTAAGCTTCAGGAAATCATTGGTCACGTGCAACAAGGGAGAGGAGGCCTCGGCCTTGGAGACAGCAATCTATCCTGGCACAAAGCAACACCATCACAGTGCCGAGGTCTTGTAGTTAAGGAGGTACGCCACCAAGAAAAAGCAATGAAGTGTGCAAAGGCCACTTCTCAAGCAAAGCGGGGCAGTGGATGCAATGGGAGGGGGTTGAGAAAAAAATTCTCTTGGAGGGATCTGTGGAACATGGAAGCACATCAAACCAGCTTCATCATATGAGCCACCTATGATGTCCTGCCATCTCCAATCAACCTCAACCAGTGGTATGGAGAAGACCCTACATGCCCCCTCTGTCAGTCTCCAGCCAACCTGAAGCACATCCTGGTGGGCTGCAAAACAAGCCTGAAACAAGGCCGTTACACCTGGTGACACAACCAGGTGCTGAAGCACCCTGCATCAATGCTGGAGACCAGGCACTCATCCATCAATGCCTTACCTCCTCCTTCATTAGCCTATCACTCATCTGTGATAAAATTTGTCAGTGCAGGAGCAAAGCATGACAAAGCCCATACAGCCAAGCCACACATTGGCCAGTTAGGTGGGGCATGAGACTGGAAGCTATCAATGGACTTGAACCAGCAGCTCTGCTTCCCAGCTGAGATCGCCACAACAAATCTCAGACCAGACCTCATGCTTTGGTCTTCCTCACTTCGCTCTGTATACATAACAGAGCTGACCATGCCCTGGGAGGATGCTGTGGAGGAGGCATATGAATGCAAAAGCTTGAAGTATGCCAAGCTGACAGCTGATGCTGAGCAACATGGCTGGAAGGCTAGGGTTTGCCCAGTTGAGGTCGGCTGCAGAGGTTTTGTTGGCAAGTCAACCACCAGACTGCTTAAGGAAATGGGAGTCAGAGGTCAAGCCCAATGGCAAGCCATCAAATCCCTTTCTAGTGCCACCAAACAGGCCAGTCGGTGGCTCTGGATTAAAAGGAGCGACATCACCTGGGCCCCCAAATAACAGCCGCTCCATTAGGGTGAATAGTAAGAGTTAATGTGGAGGGGGTCACATCTGGGATGCCAGATATCGCCAATGATCCTGCTGGAGGTATTGTGGGCCTATCATCGAAACACTGAAGAAGGAGGGTGCCCACCTGATGACACCAATGAAGCTTTATTCCTCCACACTCCACCCAAAAACCATTTGGGCACCCACCTGGAGACCCTCAGTTTGCATGCTCTGCAAGGGCTTGTACCAGCTAGTCCTAAAATAGAAAGAGATTCCTGATTGTCAGTATGGTTTCATGAAGGATCAAGGCACAAGAAATGCCATTTTCAATTTACAAATGATCAGCGAACATGCCATCCCACACCAAGAAACAGTTTTTCTTGCCTTCATCGATGACCAGAAGGCATTCCATAAGGTTCATCACAAGGAACTCTTCAGAATGCTGAAACTCCAGTTTGATGACAATTTCAGAATTATTAAAAATTTTTACAAAAATCAGAAAGCGGTAGTTCGGTTAGCAGAAGAAACAACAGCTTGTGTAGAAATCAAATGAGAGGTTAAACAAGGCTATGCTATGCCAGCAGACTTGTTTAACTTGTACAGAGAAATGATCCTGAGAGAACTGGAGGAAGTGCCCAAAGGGATTAAAGTCAATGGCAAATTACTTAACAATGTTTGCTTTGCAGACAACACTAACTGATAACTCTGCTGAAGGTCTCCAACCACTTTTTAATCCTGTAGTAGCTGTAAGTGAAAGACTTGGTCTCAAAGTTAACATCAAGAAGACCAAATGCATGAGTGTCTCAAAATCTGTGCCAGAGTTTGAGCCAGTTTGTAGCTTCAAGCAGTCGGATCAGGACATCGAGTAAGTATCAGCCTTCAACTGCTTCAGTGCATTTGTAACTTCAGATGGCTGTTGCAAAAATGAAATACACAGGAGAATTGTGTTAGCTAAAGATATTTTTTTTAAAAATGAAGAACTTGTTCACAGATAGAAAACTATGAACTGTGCTAAAAATACGCCTTCTCAAAACCTTCTTGTGGTCCATGTTGTTATATGGATGCGAGTTGTAGACCTTCACAGCAGAAACGTGGCAGAATATTGGAGCTGTGGAGATGTGGTTTTATTGGCATATGCTTAAGATCTCATAAATGGATAGAATTACAAATGAACAAGTTCTCTGATGCATTGGCCAAAAAAGACAACTCTTCACAACAGTTGAATAACACCAACTCAAGTTTAATGGACATGACATAAGGAAAGAACAAATAGAAGAATTGTGCCTCAGAGGAAGAACTGATAAAGAGAAAGGCCAAGGTCATCAAAGAAGACTTTGCTTGCACAACTTCCAACCCACCCTCAAAAGGGCAAGTGTGCTCTGGAGCATTGCTAAAAATTGAGAGAAGTGACACCACATCACTCAAAAATGATTCACCTCAAGCCCGGATCGGGTTTGGCAGTGATGATGATATATATGTACACTGATCAGCCATAGCATTAAAACTACTGACAGGTGAAATGAATAACACTGACTATCTCTTTATGATGGAATCTGCCAAGAGGGGGGATATATTAGGCAGCAATTGGACAGTCAGGTCTCAAAGTTGATGTGTTGAAAGCAGGTAAAATGGGCAAGCATAAGGATCTGAGCAGAGGCGATTCTAGAGTCTGTTGTGGCCCCAAGCAAAAATTTCCAGGGGGCCCTTCTCACCAGTGTTCATCACCAATATGTTATAAATAATCTGAAACCAACAAAAAATGTTTATTTTTTAAAAGTATGAAACCAAAGTTTTTTAAATTCCAAATGTGAAAATACAATAGTAAAGAACAATAAAAACAATAAAAACATTAAAAAAACAAAATAAATAAGCCCTCAGGCCCCGACTCTTGGGGGGGGCCCTGGGCCAGGGGGCCCCAAGCAGTTGCCTGCCTTGCCTGTTCACAAGCTGCGCATCTGGATCTGAGAGTGTTTGACAAGTGCCAAATTGTCATGGCTACACAACTGGGTCAGAGCATCTCCAAAATGGCACATACTGTGCAGTGTTTTCAGTATGCAGTGTTAAGTACTTACTAAAAGTGATCAAAGGAAGGACAACCAGTGACCCAATGACAATTAGCGAAGGCGATGTCCGATGCTCTAGTTTGCTCTGTCTCTGTGCCCCCCCCCCCACACACACACACACCCACACACCAGTCCCTTGGCAATTTCCATGCAATTAGTATGTTATGTTTACATTTACAACATTTTATTAAAATATTATGACATCTTTTTGCACAACCTGCTACCTCTTGCATTTTATTCTTTATTGGGCGGTATGGTGGTGTAGTGGTTAGCACGGTCGCCTCACAGCAAGAAGGTTCTGGGTTCGACCCCAGCGGCTGGCGGGGGCCTTTCTGTGTGGAGTTTGCATGTTCTCCCCGTGTCTGCGTGGGTTTTCTCCGGGTGCTCCAGTTTCCCCCACAGTCCAAGGACATGCAGTTATGTTAACATTGGACAGCCTTGGGCTGGAGTGCCCAAGAGTGGCAGTGCACATGTATGCAGCAGCTTTGCTCTCCTATGATGAACTAAATTTCGTTGTACATTTGTGTGCATGTGTGTGTAATGATTGCCAGGTGAGTGCAATCGTTAGTGAGGTGAGCTTGTAGTCCAGAGTGGCCATATTTGTAGGCTGCAGAGTGTTCTGCAAATTCAAGTTTGGTGCTGTTTCCGGCATTTTGTCATGACAATATGTAAACATTTCCAGTTCCAATAATTTTTTTCCCCAAGTCCAATTCCAGTCTTTGCCATTTGTTACAGAATTTGATATGTTTCCCCCAATATTCAATCCACCATTTTTTGCTGGTATTGGTCAGATATTGATACTGGGTATTGGAACAGTGCCAATTCTAGTACATAATAATGTATATAATGTACCTACAAGTCCTGGAGAGTTGTTTGACAAAATGGCAACTACACAAGACACTACAAAACAGAAAAACAATCTTGTTCCAGGTTATGTATTGTACACCATAACTAGGAGAAAGAGATGCAAGAAAAATGGTGATAGTTACCCTTAATGTCAAAAAGATGCAACATATGGAAAAAGAGTTTTATAGGCAATCTTGAGATCAAAGCCAGGTCTGTTTAATTCATAAATGACATCAAGTGTCAGATAAGTTTCCATTCCTGTTGTACTTTAATCATTGTTTTCATTCTCAAGTCACCTACAGTATGTATAGTCATTCTTATCAGCATTAATCTACAGCTTCACCTCTGGTTACCTTGATTTGTAATTCTAAGACATATTAATTGCCTAGCCCATCCTTAACCCACTGGATTCAGGTCACAGTTTTTTCTTTTCTTTTCTTTTCTTTTCTTTTCTTTTCTTATTCTCCTGATTTAAAAATAGAGCAAGTATACTATGTCTGTTCTATTATTTGGTGAGCTGTGCTATCTTTTTAATAGTTGAACAATATGGACTTGCAGACAGAGGTAATATTAATAGTGTGTGTGTGACCACTGCACAAAATTAGTCTGGTCGATGCAGGGTCGCTTAAGATGAAAATTGCACCACATGGTTTGATTTGCAAACACTGCAAAGCAGTTTTTTTGGCTGCAAAAGCTTTGTCTGTGTCATTATAGTTTGATCTCATACTGGTAGAGTCAACATGATGAAGTGTCACATTTTTGTGTTCTTTTTTTTCAGCTTCACAGGCAGTCTATCAGGCTGAAAATGGTGAGTAACTCAATGCTTTTTCCCTCAATTCCCACTGTGGGGATGTATGTAGTAGGAGAGTATTAGAATGAAAGCAGGTCATGTGTGATTTCTCGATGTAGGTGTTCATAGTTCAGCTGGGGATTAAGCAATACAGGGCACAGTTTGGGGAATATGAGAGTTATGAGTTTAACTGAGTATTTCATAGAAGAGCTGGAAGAGATGTTACATTACCTTTTTGAGCAGCACCCCCTACTGTCCACTTTTGTTTAGAAAAAAATTGCTGATCTGCATGGTATTTTGTTTATTTGATGCTATTCAGTGCTTGCTCTCTGGAGCTTTTATTTTTTAATTTTTTTAATTTTTATTTTTTTTAGAGTATATATCAAAATCAGCCTCTTTGCCAGGGTATGGCAGAAATGGACTACACAGGGTAATAAATTCCAACAAGTGAATGAATACAACTGCAAAAATACTGCTTGTCAAATAGAATCTTTAAAGCTTTATGAAGTCAACCTGACTTTGATTGTCTAATGTTTGTTTACCAGCAGCAAAATACAGACTACTTTCAGTATGATAGTGGCAATGAAGTCAACTGGGGAATCAGAGGTTAGTTGTAGCAGTTTTGCTGTGGTGTTAACTAATGTGTTAAATTATAATAATTTAAATGTAGAATTTAAAAATGTAAAAAATATATGAATAGATGCTAAAAATAGAAATAAAATTTCAGGCTACCCAACTTTCCATGATAAACAACAGATAACAAAGTGTTTCTTTTCTCTTACATGTTGTTGTTTTTTTTTTTTTTTCTGCAGAGTACAAGGTGAGTCCTGAAGCTAAACACAGCTTAAGTAGTTCTGGTCATAAAACGAAGGAGAGGTAAATTACATTATTACAGCACAATGAGCTCAAAGGAAGTGTCAGGAATTGGTACTTTGTAATATAACAAGGATGGTATGTACAGTAACATGGCTGATAAATGAAACTCCAATAATAGAAAAGATATTTAAAACATAGGAGTAATTTTCAGTATATATGAGATGGATTAAACATTGCAATGGTTAAAAGATAATTTCAAAACAAATAACATTTCCCAATCCAACCAGAAACAGTATGGCTTATTCATGAATGTTGATGCTGAGGTAAAATGTTAATAATATACTAATATAAATTATTAGTTAAATACTACTTTGTGAAAAGAAATATCTACTTACCTATTTTAAATACATGCTTAAATAAAAGATTTCAAGTAGAAATACCACCCCAAATCAGAAAAAGTTGGGACGGTATGTTGAAATTTAAGTGAAAACTGAAAACAATTATTTGTAAATAATCTTGGACGTGTATTGCACTCAGAACAATACAACAACACATTAGTTGATGTTTTACCTCATGAATTTTGTTTTTTCAAAATGAACACATTTCAATGTTGATTCTTGCAACACATTTCAAAAAGGTTGGGACAATAAAGTATTTACCACTTTATAATGTTGTCATTCCTTCTCGCAACACTTAAAAATATTTAGGGACTGAAGACACCAAGTAATGAAGCATTTCAGGTGTTATTTTGTCCCATTTTTCCTGCAAACAGGTCTCAAGGTGTGCAACAGTACAGTGCCGTTGTCATATTTTTCGTTTCAAAATTCTCCACATATTCTCTACTGGGGACAGAGGAGACAGGCACCCTCTTCTTCCACAACCATGCCTTTCTAATGTGTGCAGAACATGGTTTTGTCTTGCTGAAATATCCCTGGAAAAGTTATTGTCTTAAAGGCAGCATATGTTGCTCCAAAAATCTCAGTGTCCATTTCTGCATTAATGCTGCCATGACAGAAGTGTAAGTTATCTTTGTCAAGGGTACTGACACAATCCCATACCATGACAGACCCTGGCTTTTGGACTTGTTGCTGGGAACAGTCTGGGCGGTCCTTTTCATCTTTTGTTTGGAGCACATGGCGTCCATTTCTTCCAGAAAAGACCTGGAATACTGATTCATTTGATCATAATACATGTTTCCACTGTGTGATGGTCCATCCCAGATGCCTCTGAGCCCAGAGAAGTTGACGGTGTTTCTGGACACAGTTAATATAAGGCTTCCTTTTTGCACAGTAAAGTTTTACCTGGCATTTGTGGATATAACTCTGTATTGTAGTGCTTGACAAAGGTTTGCCAAAGTACTTCCGAGCCCATATGACTGTATCAGTTATAAATGAATGACTGTTCGTGATGCTGTGCCATCTGAGGGATTGGAGATCACAGGTGTTCAGGTTAGGCTTCTGCCCTTGCCCTTTATGTACTGAAATTCCTCGATACCTTGAATCATTTAATAATCTCTTCATATCTTTCTTTGAGGAACATTTTGTTTTTAAGTATTTTAATTATTTTCTCACACATTTGTTTACAAACTAGAGATCCTCAGCCCATCTTTGCGCCTCAAAGATTAGGCTTTTCCTTGATACATATTTTGTGCCAAATCATGATTACATTCACTTATTAACATCACCTATTTCAAATCCATCCATCCATCATCTGCAGCCGCTTATCCTGTACAGGGTTACAGGCAAGCTGGAGCCTATCCCAGCTAACTCTGGGCAAGAGATGGGGTACACCCTGTACAAGTCTCCAGGTCATCGCAGGGCTAACACATCGAGACAAGTAACCATTCACATTCACACCTACGGTCAATTTAGAGCCACCAATTAGCCTAATCTGCATGTCTTTGGGGGAAACCAGAGCACCTGGAGGAAACCCACACAGACATGGGGAGAACATGCAAACTCAGCCACTGGGTTAAAACCCTCTGTGAGGCAACAGTGCTAACCACTACACCACCATGCCACTCCCTGTTTCATATCACATCAATTAATTGTTTTGCTTCATTACTAGCCCTAAATTGCCCACGTCCCAACTTTTATGTATGTAACATGAATGATGTATGTTAAAAAATGAAATAAAGTTGTCCAGACAAAACATGTAATATCTTGGGTTCATACTGTCTGCAAAGAAATACAAATCAAAATAAATCACTACTTTTTTTATTTGAATTTTCCACACCGTCCCACACGTTTTCTGATTTGGAGTTGTATAAACTTACCTAAAAATATGAGAGATAAGGTAAAATGTTTCTGGTTAAAATGGGGGGAGGGGGTGTTTGACAGGAATGTTTTTTTTTTTTTTTTTACTTTAGCTCACCAATAAAGTTACAATAATTGAACAGGAATTAATGTATATACATATACTTGTCATCAACTTTAATAGGAACAACTGTTCACCTGCTAATTTATGTAGTTATCCAATTATTTAATTATGTGGCAGGAGTGCAATGCATAATATCATGCAGATAGAGTTCAAGAGCTTCAGTTAAAGCTAGGGTAAGCAATTAATTTTAGAAGCATCTTTTGTTATATTTCTTGAAATTCTCTTTACATCCCAACATAAATGAATAAATCAAATGCTCTGACAATAAAAAGAAAAAAAAATCTATCATCTGTGGCAATTGCAGGACTTTAAATGAATGGGTTTTATATTAACTGTCAGTCTGAATGAAATGATTGGATAGCCAGTAGATGATTGGATTGGTTAGCCTGTCTACCTTCCTACCTGCCTACTTGTGTGCACTCATTGAGCATGACTGTAGTGTTCCACAAGGCTAAGCAGATACCGGTACAGTATATTGCAAACATACTGCTAAAGCTGGCAAGCTAGTCGACTACTGTGAGTAACAGCAATAGCCGTATTTACATGTTTACATCCATTATGATAATGTTAGTTGTTTTCTTACATGTGAATGAAACACAAGGTAGTTGGATATGCTATAAGGGCCATAGGCATAGGGGTCATTGTAAACAGCTGAATTCTGTGCTGTCATCAGTCCTGTTGCACTTATGTCACCTCTATTAAGACATGTTTTGGTAATAATATAAAAACACAAAATGTGATTCAACTAATAGTTTGAAAGCTCATTTATACCTTATAAAACAAAGGAATTGTTTTTATAGAAACTGATAAAATGAGAGTGTCAAACAATTTGATGTAAATAAATTAGATTTAATATCAAATAAATGTGTGAATTGCAGTAACAGGGTTGACAGCCATAGCTTATATGAACAAAATATTATACTGTACACTGCCTGGCCAAAAAAAAAAGTCATTATTGGGTTTTAAATAAGCAAATACTTCAGACCCTTTCTTTGGATAATTACTTCAGTGATTAATATGTTTCAACTGGGAACAATTATTTTAGCCTTAACTGATGCAATGAGTAGCTTCTCATTTCTTAAACAACCATGTGGGAAGACAGATCCTGTGGTTGTGGAAAAGATGTTACTGTGTTTCAGAAGAGTCAAATTCTTGGCCTGTATCAGCCAAAGAAAACAACCAAGGAGATTGAAAATTGAAATTACTGGAATTGAAAAAGAACTGTCTAACACTTTATTAAAACCTGAAAAGAGAATGGGAAACCATCAACTTTACAGAAGGAAAGTGGTCAGAAAAAAATCTTGACTGACTGTGATCGGAGAATACTTAAATGCTTGGTGAATTCTAATTGTAAAAAACTGACAGTAGAACCCACGGATATGTTTAATAGCGAAGGTAAGTGCATTTTTGCATACACAATGCAATGACCATTCACAGGAGTGGTACTAAATGGCTGTGTGGCCATAATAAAACCACTTGTTAGTGAGCCTAATCAGGAGAAAAAGCTTAAATTTGCTAGGAAGCATAAAGATTAGACTCTGGACCAATGGAAAAAGATCATGTGGTTTGATGAGTCCAGATTTACCCTATTCCTGAGTGATGGGTGTGTCAGGATAAGAAGAGATTTACAGGAAGAAATGCACCCATCATGCATAGTGTCCACTGTACAAGCCTCTGGGGGCAGTGTTATGATCTAGTGTTGCTTAATTTGGTCAGGTCAAGGCTCACTTACATTATGTGTCAATAAAATGAAGTCAGCTGACTCCCTGAATGGACTGAATGACCAGGTTATTCCATCAATGGATTTTTTTTCTTTCTCGATGGCACAGCCATAAAATTAGGACTCAACTGTGAAAGAGTGGTTCAGGAAACATGAGAAATCATTTTCTCACACAAATTTGCCACCACAGAGTCCTGCCTTTAACCCCAATGGAAGTCTTTGGGACATGCTGGAGAAGACTATAAAGACAAGGTCTCTGCAAAAATTTATGCAACTCTGGATGGAAATAAATTTTATGACATTGCATAAGATTGCTGAAACAGTGCCATCACGAATGTGTGCTGTGATTAAAGCTAAAGGTAGTCCAATGGTCCATTAGAGTGTACAAACGTGTTTTTTTTTTTGTTTGTTTGTTTGTTTGTTTTTGTCAGGCTGTCTATATTCCACAGGATATAGTAAGTGCCTATGATGGCCATCACTATGTTTTCTTATCACAAGGGCAAACATATTTTGTTTCAAATAAAAAGTAAAATATTTTTGCATTTTAATGCAACCTGCTAGATCAAAAGGGTATCCATTGGATATAATGACCTAGCTTAACTTCTTAATTTCTAATTTAAAAATACATAATTTAAAAAAAAGAAAAAAAATTACAGGTACCTGCTGTATGATTAATACAACTCTCCTTACAGGTTTACCCATATGAAGCTCTGATTGTAACCACCAGGGGGCGAAATAGGCTGCCAAAAGACGTAGATAGAGCCAGACTGGAAGTGAGTCATTGTTGTGAAATTCATTTCTGTAATATTCATTCATCTTCAGTAAACACTTTATCCTGGTCAAATTCATTTCTGTAATATTCATTCATCTTCAGTAAACACTTTATCCTGGTCGTGGTTGCAGTGAATATGAAACCTAACCCGTGAATATTGGGCTTATGCAGTATGAATTTAATATTTTACAGGAACACATTTCTCTACTGTACAATATTGTAACACACACACACACACACACACACACACACACTCATAATCCCACGTGTTTTTCAGAGGCATCTCTCTCCAGAGGAGTTCTACCAGGTGTTTGGCATGACCATGGCTGAGTTTGACCGACTGGCACTGTGGAAGAGGAATGAGATGAAGAAACAGGCTAGGCTATTCTAAATGTTCCTGCTTCCTATATGAAGAAATGGACATATCTGTCCAGAACTAACTTTTTCTGGCCACACACTCATAAGCCGGCTGAGCAACAGCAAAACCCTGTGCTGCTGAATATGTGCCAGGCACATATGTAGTATTAACTGGGACAAGATCACTGCGTGTAAGAAAGAAAAAAGAAGGCAACAATTAGATTCTCTTTGCTTAAATAGATGATTTTTTTTTTCCATTTCTTATTGAGAAGAATAGAGAATCAAATGTAAACATTTTGGAGTTTGGCCTTATATTTTGTGTTAACTTATACACCAGCAGAGTGACTAGAATGTAGACACTATATTAATAACATAACCTGAGATTTTTTTTCTTCCTTTCTTGTATGTTACACTTATAAAGTAATATTTTATTTTACTGATGGACCATTTTTAGCTTAGAGTGGAAACACATAGCTGAATAATAATTAAGGTTAATGGTAACATGGAAGTTTTTCCATGAAAATGAAAACCAAAGTCTCAGAACTGTGTGTGATTTAAACAGAAAAAAGTAGGAATTAAGCACTACCTATGCTATAGATGATTCAGGGTAAGTCCTGAGCTGAAACAGTGAATGTCAAGTTTTTTTCAACAAATACAACTATTTAGTAGACACAGTCTAAAGAATGTTTTGAGCCATCCTTAAGAATTTTGTAATGGTAGCAGTAATTATCAGTGGCTAGTTCATTTGTATTTAAGGCAACCTTAAGGAATATTCACATCCACTCATGAATACAAAGCATTAAAACACATCAGAAGTAAACTAAGGGGTTATGAGGCAATGTTTTAAGCTTTCTTTATTTCTTTAGTTCACTGGTGGTAAACTGATTTGTAGAGTTTGGGTGTATGGCATTATGGTGTTGTTATGCCACGTTGCTATTCATACTACAAGCATGATTATCAATTTTGGACAATCAGAAGGATTTCCAGGAATGTTATTTTACTCAAGGGTACATTCATTGCAGCAAATAAAAAAACCTGACCTCTATTGCACTTAATTGGGACCTAATAGTAGAGTCTGTAATACCACAGGATAATTGTGTACTTTATATAGATTACGTTACATTTGGACCTCACAAACCATCAGATGAAATGCGTATCTCTTGATATTATACCTTTGGTAGTGTTGGGTGGGGTTTTTTGTTTGTTTGTTTGGGGGTTGTTGTTGTTGTTTTTTGGGCCACTGGAATGTTAAAATGTTATATGAACTTAAGAGCAGTCAACGAGAGAGTGAACATATTTTTGATTATTCCTTTTTTTTAACAGTACAGCTACCTATCTGGTCAACTTTATTTATTTGTCAGCAGTTTCAACAAGTTATGTAGCTATCTTATATTTAAATAAAGCTGTTTTTTTCTGGTGTATTTTGAACTTGCTTGCTACTGTAAAGAAGGAGTAACTTTCTGAGATTCAGAACATAGATTAGTTACATATGTAACTGTACATATTTAATTTCTATCAACCTTGGATAACCACCATGAGAGTTGTGAAACAAATGAATAGCACCTGGTGCATATCCCAACTAAGGTCACATCGTGGTATATGACACAGTATTTGCAATAAATACCACTGTGAGACTGCAATCATTCCCCAAAATCTACTCACTCAGCCAGCTCACCCAGGTTGGTGGTTAACCAAGGTTCACAGAGCCATAGTTAGAAACCATGCCCTCCAAAATTATGGCACCCTCCATGAAAATGAGTAAAAATTAATATATAAAAAGAATAATGGCCTCAACCAAGCAGGAACATTATATGGTTTTATTTATGCTTTTTTTTTCAAACACAAATGTGTGGGGGGAGGTTTTGTGTGTGTGTGTGTGTGTGTGTGTTTTGTTTGGGGTTTGTTGTTTTGTTTTTTTTACGATGTGCAATTTTTTTCTATAAAACATTCAATTCATATTTTGTGATGCTTGTCATTGGGAGAGTAACAGCACTGATGGAAAGATTTATGCACGTCAGGATGCACAGCACAAAATGCATTTTGATGCGGCTGCAAAATGTGCTCACTGTACGTCTAAGCCCCTGTTTACACTTGGTTTTAAAATGTGTCTTGGGCAATCAGATCATAAGTGGACCGCCAAGGCACATTGCCATTTACACCTGTGTCTATCATGCATCTCCAAGGTGTTCAGCTAACCACTTGTGTTCAGATTTCATTACTGCCTACATCACTTTTCCTGATACATCCTTGTTTAGGATGCATCAAGATGCATTAGCGTTTACACACACACAAAAAAAAACCAAAACAAAAAAAAGCATATGCAGTCAAATGTGTCCCACATCACCTCTGCAAGTGATTTGAGTGAATGCGCGTGGTAAATGAAGGTGGTCATTTACACTATTATCTTATGTCCTTGTCAGGGCTACATCAGGATGCACGAGCATTTACACCACAAAAATATGTGGTCAAATGTGTCCCAGACCACCTCTGCAAGTTGTTTGAGTGAATGTATCTTGGTGGTCATTTACAATTGTACAACCCCTGGCAAAAATTATAGAATCACCGGCCTCGGAGGATGTTCATTCAGTTGTTTAATTTTGTAGAAAAAAAGCAGATCACAGACATGACACAAA
>JAOANJ010000027.1:29190111-29201270 GCA_026413345.1 Ariopsis seemanni
GAAGGTACTGAATTGTTCTTCAAAATGGTACTGCCGGTGCGACAAGCATTTGTACCGACTTAGGTACACAATGGTACCTTCATTTTTCTGTGTGTAGAACCACCCTTCAGTACATACTGCCCTCTTGTGACAAAAAAAGAAACATCCAATATCTCCAGCATGATCTCAATATACACAACACTTTACACAGCTCCTCCACTGTCTGTTAGATGCTGGATACTGAGGGTTTACCTTTTATATCTTTTCCAAAGCCAATGGAAGAAGAGACAGCTTGGCTTTTCTCCTTCATCATCTCATCATCACTTGGCAGGTCCCCCACACACTTTTTCTTCCTGCTGCTCTTCTTGTGGCGTGGGGGAAGCTTCTTTGGAAAGGCAAACATGGGGAATATCACTAGCAGCATGGCCACAGCACAGAAAAGAAACCCACTCCACCTGAGACAAAATTATTGGGGAGTAGAGAAAGAAAAAGCAAGGAAGATAGAGATAGGACATTACAGAAGGAAGCCGAGAGAGAGACAGAGAGAGAGAGAGAGAGAGAGAGAGAGAAATGTTATGAACGAGAACCGATCATTGTAACAGAGATATGACTCAGGTTCTATAACCCAGGCTTTACAATGACAGAAACAGTGATTTCAAGAAAGAGAGAAGAAATGCTATTTCCCTTATCTGCATGCATTTACAAAGATAGTGCCAAAATAAAAAATTTAATGAAAAGAAATAATTTCATTTGCATTGAGATTCTTTTCATATAGGCATGCAACACATGTCAAAAATTAAATAAAAATAAAAATATAAATTTATCATTTAATTTGCTTCATCATATAGGTATTTTTTTGGTCAAAATTAAAACCAAAATGCTAACAGGAAAAATAAAATTCATAATATACTTTGGTTTTTAATTTTTTTGATGAATTTTCATTTACTGTAAGAAAGAGTGCCAAAATGAAAATGCAATGCACACTTCGTCTTTCTTTTACATAACAATAGGCTACACACTTGACAAAATTCAAGTTAAAAATTAAAATGGACAAATACATGTTGTTAGTGCCAAAATGAAAAGGACAATGCAAATGACCACTGATGTCATGATCACTGCTGGTCATTTTCATTGCCCACTTTGACTTTTTATTTTCAAGTTCAACCAATATGCTTTGCATGGCTAAGACATTAAGTAATGCCAACTCGGGTTTCTACTCTGAATGCCAATCAGTGACACAATATGTCTCTCAATGACAATTACAAAAATATATTTCATATATTTTTGTAATTGTCATTGAGAGACATATTGTCTCTTACATGCTTCAAAGCATGTAAGAGATAGCCAAAGAATTAATGTTATTAGCAGATTGTCAGGATGCATATTTTACTTTGCTAAAATGCAAACTGATACTTGATACACTTGAAGCACAGGTGATTGTTTTAAGATGGCTTTATTTTTGCATATTTGGCTGAAAGTATTCACAGTCATGCTGATATTCAGTACAACAGTACAACTGTGAGTGTGATGTTGCTTTTATACAACAGTCCGATGAACAAGAAATTTATATCAAATAACTGACATTTCAGATGGCCAAATATTTTCCTTATTTTTGTGCCGTCAATGAAAATAGATCAGAAAGAAACTATAACTGGATTAGTATGTTGCATTTTGCCATGTCCACAAACAAACTGACAGCAGTAAGTGTATTAACTGTTTCAATGTAATGAACTATTGCTAGACCTGGAATTTTAGGTCGCAAACTCCGACAAGAGGAGTAATATGCACAGAGAAATTTACCACTGCCATCTTACTAAATATCAGCATTCTTGGAACACCACTTGTCCAATCAACGTCAGAGACTGTTGTATAATTTTAATTATGGCCACAAAATACCAATGAAAATTAAATCATAAAGTGACGTGTTGCATTTGTTATTTCATTTCATTCTGGCACCATTTTTGTGCACAGATATGAGAACAGAAATGGCAAACGTATTTTTGTACTTTTTGCAATTTCATGTTTCAAATTTAATTTTGTTTGACATAAAATACCTCCCATAGTTTACATCTTGTGGGTGAAATGACTAAGAAAAATTAACATGTAAGGGAGATTCCATGTACAGTGCTCTCCAGAATTATTGGCAGCCTTCATGAAAATGCGCAAAAATCTATATTTGTAGAGCCATGTTCAGCGCTGACTGACTAAAGTCAATTTAAGTCCAAAAGGTATGTCAGTATTTCTATGGGGAAAGTTACTCATATTCAGAGACAAGTTGCGTACATTATTTTTCTGTGTGCCCACTTCAAATATTCAAATCTTGCATTATACCTGCATGTAACCTAGTTCATATCACTGAGGTTGTCAGAATTTTTTAGTATAAGGTTTTTTGTTTTGTTATTCCCCCCTGAGGCCACCACTTTTAAACACTTTCCTTTAAGCCCAGAAAAAAAAAACCTCAGGGTATAAAAATAGCAGATTGAGATAGCAGATAGTAATTTTTTTAATTTGCTGTCAGATGTAACACCATCAAAAGCAAGAGAAATTTCTGTGTGGACTAGGAAGTATGTTTGACTCATCTTGTTAAAAGCTCTATCTATGGCGAAATCTGAACCTTCTGGCAGAGGCAACAACGACTTCAGCAGAGTTCATGATGCAATCAATTCACCAGTGCCCCTGAATCAACAGCAAAAATAAATAAATAAAATAAAATAAAAAGGCCAAAATATTAATAATCCACTTACATATTTTAAAAGGTGAGTATCATGTGGTTTTCCTTATATTTATTCCCCGTTTTATTGCCAAACAGACTGATGGTATGCTTATATGTGCAATTCCTGTCCAATTTCCAACTGTTTCAGCCATGTGAATCTTTTTGTTATGGCCCTAATTGTGCTTAATTCCATATCTAACTGCTTGTTTGTTTGTTTGTTTGTTTGTTTGTTTTTTTCTATATCCATTTCCTGATTTGTGCTGGTCAACACAAATAGTACATCAACATTAATAGTAGGTTAATGAGAATGTATTTTGTTACAAAAAAGATTTATCCTAATTGATTACATACAATAATTTAAAATTTCCAATGTTTATTTTATACAATCATTTTTGTGCATTTTGATGAAGGCTGCTAATAATTCTAGAGGGCATTGTATTGGTGTTTTTACATGAGCAGTTTTTAGTTACTTGTGGTTTAGTAGTTTGTTTAGAGGAAAATAAATAAATTTAGCTCTGATTCAGATTCAGCAACCAGACTAATAGGTGTGAAAGTGCCTGAAAAGACTGCCTCTCACCAGTTTCCTACAAAACGTGGGTCATTCTGGTCAATGTTCACAGTAGTGTTTGGGTCCACATAAAACCCAATCAGAACTCCACCCAGCAGGTACCCAGCAGCTGGACCTAGAGCTCCCATTACATACATGATTGCTTACACACCCAGACATACCAACACACACACACACACACACACACACACACACACACACACACACACACACACACAATTTATTCTACGACTTCAAATGATTCATGAATGTTACTTAGAGAAATACTACTGTATATGCATATTATATTCTAATAAAAAAAGGTTGATTAGAAGTAAACCAAATGGCCTCCCTTGTAATTTCAAGACAATTCTGCTGTACTTATTAATATGTTGGTGACTGTTGTAACTGAAAGATACACTGGATTTTCAGTTTTAATTCCACTGCAAAGTGAAAACAGAACAAAGACTTCTTAGTATTATTAAACGCTACACGATTTGCCAAAAGGCATGAATGCATCTCATGTTCATGTTGACGGGGGTTAAAATTGTCAGTATATCAACTAGTTTGCAACAAAAAAAAAAATCAAGATATCAGTTCCAAATAGTATAATCATGCTTAAAATAAAGCACTCAATAATACAGAAATTTTATTTTGATCAAATGTAAAAATGATCCTCATTCCATTACCAACAAATTATAACCCATTCTTCTTCTTCTTTCAGCTACTCCCATTAAGGGTCGCCAAAGCAGATCATCATGATCCACATATTTGTTTTGGCATAGGTCTTTCCTGACACAACCCTTCCCTAATTTATCCGGAGCTTGGGACCAGGGCCGATTATGCACTGGCTTGTGCAACTGCAGTAGTTGGGTATTTTTACCTAATCTGCAATAAAATTTGCAATAAAATTGAGGAATGTGTAAAGGACATTAGACACTGGATGCTTATTAACTTCCTTCTGCTTAACTCTGACATGACAGAAGTACTTGTACTTGGACCACATGCAGCTAGAAGTAGGTTTTCTGATTACACAGTAACTCTGGATGGCCCTTCTGTTTCTTCACGTGCAGCAGTAAAAGACTTCGGTGTGATCATTGACTCCCGTCTTTTGTATAAAACTTGTATCGATAACATTATGAGGATAGCCTTCTTTCATCTCAGAAATATTGGTAAGATAAGAAATGTAATGTCACTACATGATGCAGAAAAACTAGTTCATGCTTTTGTTACCTCTAGGTTGGATTATTGTAATGCCTTACTGTCTGAATGTTCCAATAAGTGCATTAACAAGCTCCAGTTAGTTCAAAATGCAGCAGCAAGAGTCCTTACTAGAAATAGAAGATATAGCCATATCACTCCTATCTTATCCACACTGCATTGGCTCCCAATCAAATTTCATACTGATTATAAAATACTACTGTTGACCTTTTAAAGCAATGAATGGTCTTGCACCACAGTACTTGAGAAAACTTCTGGTCCTTTATGACAAGCCACACCTACTTAGGTCAAAAGGTGCATGCTATCTGCTGGTACATCATACAGTAAAGGCTACATCAGGGGGCAGAGCCTTTTCTTACAATGCCCCACAATTATGGAACAGCCTTCCAAGTAGTGTTCGGGACTCAGACACAGTCTCAGGGTTTAAGTCTAGGCTGAAAACATCTTTTTAGTCAAGCTTTTTGTTAATAGTTTTTATTACATTACATTCTTTCTGCCATAATGTCTTACAATATTGTATGGAGACCTCCCTAGGGTCTCAGACAAAATAGCAGCAAGGCGACTCAGACTAGCTGGCTACTGCCTCTAATATCCAGAGATCCCAGCATCTGTAACGGTATTATGGGAGCCCACTCAAAACAATGGTGGATGTCCTCAAAGAAGATGCTGGAACGGTCAACACCATTGAATTGAGGACCCTAATGATGGATAGAGAGGCATGGAGAGTCTGCTATTTTGCTCGACTGAGGTTGATGTTATAGTAGTACATTAATGGCATTTAGCAAACACTCTTAGCCAGAGCGACATACAACATACCCAGAGCAGCCTGGGAAGCAGTTGGGGGTTAGGTGCCTTGCTCAAAGACAGTTCAGCTATTCCTGCTGTTGCAGGGAATCAAGCTGACAACCTTTTGGTCCCAAAGCTGGTTCTCTAACCATTAGGCCATGGCTTCCCCTCCTTTTATTAGGTAAAGGAGTAGATCTGGAGGGTTCTTAGGCATAGAGTGTTTTGGTAAACTGGGACGTATGGATGCTGTCTGTCCCATCCCCCCCCAACATACACATACTGTATATACACACACAGACACTCCCTCCCTCACTCACTCGGGTTTGTTGATGGTGTAGTGGCTGGCTGCTTTATGTTCCAGGGTGCCCATATGTCTGTTACCTTCTTGCTCTCCCCTTTTAGTTATGCTGTCATAGTTAGTCTTGCCAGAGTCCCTGCTTGCACTCAGTGCAAAATGTATCCTGTTCTTACTCTTTTGGTGACATTGGGCATACTTAACCTGTGTTTTCTTCCCCCCCCATCTCTTCCCTCTGCCTGTCCCTCTGAGTTACATGTTGATCCTGAGATACCAGTAAGGTGCTGACCTCTTCTGCTCCTTGGAATTGCCTGATCCATCCTGATACCCTACGTCTGGTTGGAGTCTCATCTCATCGCTCCTGTGGAGGATGGCCCCATATGGACAGTCAAAAGTTGCACTTGGAAGATGGCTCTGGACCCTTACAGTAATATGTCTATGTCTGAGGACTACAGTTGTCTTTCTAACTTTAGGACTGCAGTTGTCATGAACAGTTTTGCACTCAAGTTTCCATCAACGAACAATTTATAATGTCAACAAAACAGACTTCATGTTAAAACTATCATGTTCCTGGTTTCACAGTTACACTTTGTGACTATATAGGACACATTTATAGAAGAGAGTTATTTATAATCATGTTATCTGTTATCACCCAAATGAAGATGGGTTTCCTTTTGAGTCTGGTTCCTCTCGAGGTTTCTTCCTCATGTCATCTGAGGGAGATTTTCCTTGCCACCATCGCCACAGGCTTGCTCATTGGGGATAAAATTAACTCATGTTTAGTCTTTAATTTTCTTTAAAGCTGCTTTGTGACAATTTCTGTTGTGAAAAGCACTATACAAATAAACTTGACTTGACTTGACAACTCTCCTTTCTTCACCCAGAAAGCCCCATATGAAGCAGTCGAGGGCAACCTGCTCTACAATTTCTGCTGGGGTTAGCTGGTTGGGCTGAAAGCACTACAAAGTGAGCCACAAAATGGTGTTGAACTGAATCCTCAGCTCTTGGCCTGGGCTGTAGTTCCAGTGGTGAAAATTGGAGGCAGCTCAAGTGGGGGAGAGTTCAAAGTGGCCAGGATCTCTTCCTTGAGGACACTGTAGTCCTCAGCATCAACCAGGGGTAGCACATGTTAGGCCTACTGCACTTTGCTGGTGAGGATATGGGCCTACTCTCTGGGGCACCAGCCTTCTCTCTAAGCAACCCTCTTGAAGGCCCCCAGGAACACCTCAATGTCGTTATCCATGTCGAGCTTGGTGAGGAGGTGTTGATTATCTTGAGCTGGGCCAGGGAGGGGGACCATGTTTATGGTAGGTGTGTGTTTTAGGCTGAAGAACCTGGGTGACTGTGTGTAGACCATGGGCCAACTCCTGAAACAGCTGCCTCTGCTATATGCTGAGATCCAAGAGATGCCTCACCACAGGGTTCCATGGCTGGGGTGCCCAAGTCTGCATTGCTTGTCTGCATTCTCTACTAGTGTCATGACCTCTAGTGGCAGGAAATGAGACAGACACATGAACACAGGCATGCCATGCAGAAAAGGTGCTTTTTTATTTTTAGTTCAGTGCATGAAATGAGTTGGTCAGTACAGGGAGTGAGATCCAAGGTGGTGAAGTCATGCTGGAGAATCCCAGGGTGTGAGGAGTGACATGCTCTTTACAAGGGTGCAGGAGAGCAGCTTTTCAGCCCTCCCAGTGGGGGAGGGCATCATCCAAACTCCTGTATGTTGGCAGAAAATATAGCAAGTCAGATAATGGTGTTTGGGAGGACATAAGTTCTCTGCAGCACACAGCCCTTATGTACTCTGCTACTATCTCTCAGATTTAATATGCAAGCTATCATTAGCAGCTGCCAGCCACGCTGCATTTGGTCATTCCTCCCCTCGTGTGTGTGCTAGGTGCCATTTCCTGCTGGTTGTACTGACTTGCTGCTGCTGAGTTTTGGCACGGGAAGTGGGGTACTGCCCTTTCAGCACCACAGCAATGGCATAGCGAGAAGTGGCTGCAATAAGGAAGAAGATGGCTGTTGGCCCGCCATTGTTACAACACTTGTTAAATAGAGCTATTTACTGTATTATTTA
The DNA here is from genome assembly GCA_026413345.1 of Ariopsis seemanni. Lineage (NCBI taxonomy): Eukaryota > Metazoa > Chordata > Actinopteri > Siluriformes > Ariidae > Ariopsis > Ariopsis seemanni. The sequence continues at coordinate 29,197,730 of JAOANJ010000027.1, forward strand.
CTCTTTACTGTTTGATGGTCTCAAACACATTAAGAAGGCAGTGAATTCCACTAATTAACTTTTGACAAGACACACCTGTTAATTGAAAAATATTCCAGGTGACTCCCTCATGAAGCCTGTTAAGATAATGCCAAAAGTGTGCAAAGCTCTCATCAAGGTAAACAGTGGCTACTTTGATGAATCTAAAATATGAAACATTTTTTAAACACTTTTTTTTTGTTTACCACACAATTCCATACTTGTTCTGTATGTTATTTCATGGTTTTGATGTCTTCAGTATTGTTCTACAATGATTGTTTATAAGGGGTGGCAATAATCATGTAGAGTCCTGTATATATTGAATATATTCATGTTATTGGTATCCTATGGGCTACACTATAATCAGTGACTTCCATATAAATTTACTGGTTGAAAGGGGGAAAAAAAACATTGGTTAAAAGTAAGAGCCTTAAGTACAGGCCTATCTCAATTTTACTTGTATTTGCCAAGATTCTTGAGCATGCTGTTCACACTATGGTTTACTCATACCTCCAGGATGATAAGCTCTAATCAATCAATCAATCAATCAATCAATCAATCAATCAATCAATCAATCAATCAATCAGTCGACCACTGCATTCAACCAGCATCTGTCTCTAATCAATCAGCACCTGTTGGATGTCACTAACAAAATGCTCCACAATATTAACAAAGGTCAATTAACTGGAATGGTCTTTTTAGACCTTTCCAAGGCCTTTGACACCCTTGATCACATCATCATGCTGGACAAACTGCTTTCCCTTGGATTTATGGACTCTGCTGTCTGCTGGTTTAAAGCCTACCTGACTAATAGAACTGATTGTCAATGTTAATGTTGTTATCTCTGACCTGCAGTTTATTCACTTTGGTGTTCCACAGGGTTCCATACTTGGTCTGCTACTTTTCATAGTGTATATCAATGATCTGCTGTCTGTAGTCCACAACTGTGACATTCAGCTGTTCGCTGATGATGCTTTGCTTTTTTCCAGTAGTAGCTTCATTGCAGAAATTGAATCTTTCTTATTTCAAGACCTTGATCATATTATAAACTGACTTGACAATTTTCTATTCCTTAACTACTCCAAAACCAAGCTCATGCTTATAGGTACACATCAAAGGTTTGCCAGAGTTACCAATTTTTGTGTTAAAGCATGCAATAAGACCTTAACTAGAGTTTATCAGTTTAAGTATCTTGGGGTTATGCTTGATCCAACCCTCTCTTGGAATGACCATATTGACCACATTTCCACCAAAATCTCATCTTGGTTGGGCATGTTACAGAAAGCCTGCAAGTTCATCCCTCATGAGGCTTGTATCACTTTGTATAACACCATGATACTTCCCCTGTTTGATTACTGTTTAGCTGTCTGGGATGGTTATGGAAAAACTAATCATGACTATTTGGAAAAACTTCAAAGGCATACGGTTAGTATTATTGAGGGTTGCAAAATCCAACAGCATGAAATCAGTCACATTCTTAGTTGGCCATCATTAGAATCTCACAGGAAATATCAAATTTGCCTACAAATTTTCACGTGCCTAAATGGCATTGCACCTGCTTATCTTTTACAGGCCTTTCAGTACTGTGTAATGCACTGCATATTGACACAACATATCCACTAATGTAACTGAAAAATAATGTCACATTGACCAACAATGATGATAAAGTTGAATTAATTCAAATTAATCTAATCTAATAAATCTTACCCTCTTCCTTCATTGGTGAAACCTGAGCTACAAAGTCCAGTTGGCTGTACCAGACATTCCTACATAATGTCTCACAGTAAGTCTTCTAGGCAGCTGGAAAACAATTCAGTGATTTAGTTAGTTAGTCAATCAAATAGATAGATAGATAGATAGATAGATAGATAGATAGATAGATAGAATTAGGCAAAATAAAACTTAATAAAAATGACAGTAAAAGTTACTTTCATGGTGCAGTATAATTTTCCACTGTGCAAATCCAGACTTGCAGCTACAGCTTAACAAGAGGTGACAAAATAAGAAGTGAATGCTTTGTTTTGAAGCAAGCTCTGTTTGTGAAAACAAAATGTAAATAGATCTGAGATAGTATTTATGTACATTTATACAGTACAATACATGACCTTTTTTAATCTTACCCATAGTTTTCTTTGTACCACCTGCAATTTGCTATGCAGTTGTGAAGACAACATGCCACATCCTCTCTTTCCTCAGTAATTGAAGGAAAGGGGATGATCATATTATCTAATCTGAACTTTTGAGATGATTGCGCTTGTACATTATTTTCCTTAACACAAATGATTTCTTTTAGCATAACAACTAACATTGCCAGTGCTGACTGAATAACAGTATCCAAAGTCCATACAAGGAATCATGGGATGCAGGAAGCTGGATAAAATACAACAATTAAAAAACAAGTCAGTTTTGTGAACAAACTTACTGTTTCTGCTTAAGCACTCACACAGTTCTTTACATAGTTTTACTAGTTAATTTAGCTTACCATTTAGCAATTGCCTGTCTCTCCCTCTGACTGTGGTAAACACATCCTTTGTGCATTTAAGATAAGAAGACAAAACAAATGCTGGCTTTAGTCATGCTCAACTCTGCACAGTGGTTGAGATCTAGCAGATTCAGAGAACGTAAAAGAACTGAATGAGTTGCCATGACCACTCTTTTCCAATGTAAATATGTAGATATTTTCTAATGTAAATATTTTTTTCTGGGATAATCTGATCATTTTGTTCATGTGATCATGTGTGTTGTTTGAACAGATACAGATATTTTTGTACTCACTGTTATGCAAACATAAATTACATCCCCAATTCCAAAAAAGTTGAGATGCTGTGAAAACTGTAAATAAAAACAGAATGCGATAATTTGCAAATAATGGAAACTCTATATTTCATTGAAAATAGTACAAAGACATCATTTCAAATGTTGAAACTGAGAAATTTTATTGTTTTTTGAAAAATATATGCCCATTTTGAATTAGATGTCAGCAACATGCTTCAGAAAAATCGTGACGGGGGATGTTTACCATAGTGTTGCATGACCTTTACTTTTAGCAACAGTCTGTAACTGTTTGGGAACTGAGGAGATCAATTGCTGTAGTTTTGAAAGAGAAACTTTGTCTCATTCTTGCCTAATATACAATTTCAGTTGGTCAACAATTTGGGGTCTCCTTTGTTGTATTTTGTGCTTCATAATGAGCAAAATGATTTAAATGGGAGACAGGTCTGGACTGCAGGCAGACCAGCTTAGCACCCAGATTCTTTTACTCTGGAGGCATGCCGTTTTAATACGTGCAGAAAGTGGTTTGGCATTGTCTTGCTGAAAGAAGGAAGGCCTTCCCTGAACAAGATTTTGTCTGGATGGCAGCATATTGCTCTGAAACATGTATATCATTCAGCATTAATGATGCCTTCCCAGATGTACAAGATACCCATGTCATGTGCTCTAATGCCCCCTCATACCATCACAGATGCTGGCTTTTGAACTGTGCACTGATAACAAGCCAGATGGTCCCTCTCCTCTTTAGCCT
>JAOANJ010000027.1:29847854-29857911 GCA_026413345.1 Ariopsis seemanni
TTAATTCCACAGGGTGTCGATAATGGTGGACACCGGTGAAAGTGATCACTATTATCGACACCTCACGTGACTTCTCAGACACGCGTTTAGATACAAAATGCCGACTGTCAAATGAAAGAGTAAGAAACAAAGTAGGTTTCAACTAGGAGATCATGAAATACGGTGAATTTGAGAAGTAAAAACATGTCCATGATCTTTCCACCATGGTTACCTGTGATGATAACATCCCGGTTTTCTTCAAATTGCTGATCATGTGAAAAAAATTCCATCTCAGGTGTGTCATCAGACGACAAGATCAAAGGACGAGGCGGGTCTTCTGGTTCATTAATTAACCAATAATAACTGTTGTAACTGAAACTCACCTTTGTAAAATTGTTTTTATTGGTAAATCAGAAAAGCTGTCAATAATTATGGACTATCAATATCTGTAGCCGCCGCTCTATTATGATTTTGTGTACAGTTACATTTAGTCATTCACTTAGGAGATGCTTTTATCCAAAGCACTTTCATAACACAGCAGAGTGAACTGACCAAAAACAAAAAAATATGTCATATTTGTAGCAAAAATAGTTAGTTCTGTTCAGAAAATGTGTTTGACATGTTCAGATGCTGTTTAATGGCATGAATGAGAGACAGCTACAGCCTATAAATGTGTTGTAATGTGCTTGTCATGGCTGGTAGGTTTAATAACACGACTGAGGCACTGTGTCTCCCGAGATCAAGGGAATTCTTCCAGGATTGAGGAGCTTGCATCAGGTAGTGATTCCTAATTTCTTAATTAATGTAACTTCTTTCAATTCTTAATTTAACAATAAAAAAATAGAAATATGTATGTATAGAAGTATACTCCAAGATACTGAAATGGGGATTTTTTTTTTAAAGAAAAAATGTAAATCACAAACCAAAAGTGGTATTTCTGCATTGTTTTCATAGTCAGTATAAAATATTGAGGGCTAAGAGCAATTATCTTATCAAGTCTATTTAAAACATAGTATTTCATCATTGAATATCATTTAAAGGGATCCCCCAGCGGATTTATTCTCAAACTTATTTTATGTAAAATTAGTCATAGATTTCAAAAAATCAAACTTTCATTTTTGGAGACCAAATAGTGTTTGAGAAAAATGAATTTTCTTTAAAATGTCCAATGGCTTTCTGCAGTGGTGCTGTATGCGATGACGTCATGTAGTGTTCGCTTGGAGCAACTCAGCTATTTATATTCTCTGTTTACATTGTAGTTTTGCTAGTTTTAGAAGTATTTTTTTTACCGAATTTATCAGTTTTTAAATAAGTATGCCTCACCGTGTAGCATATAAATACCACAATGCTGCTAAAAAGAAAGCACAAGCTGGAACTAGACTGCATTTCTGCAGAGAAAATGCAAAGTGTGCTTGCTCAGTTATGGCAAAGCATCACTGACAGAAACTGGATCAGACATGAGACCTCACACTGCAAAATCTTTTTTTACATGATCTACAGATCGTATGTTTGTGTAGTGTGTGGCCCTGGTCAAAAACCTCACAGGATCTTTAAGGATCCATGAGGATTGTCAAAGACTTGCCAAAGATCCTTAAAGATAAGGATCTTTATAGGATTCTTACAGGTTGTTAGAATGATCTTCAAAGATCTTCATATGTAAAATCATTTGTAAAGATCCTCAAGGATTAGGCAAAGATCTTTCAAGGATCCTACAAAGATCCTCATAATAATCCCCACAAAGATCTTCACAAGGATCCTGTAAGATCCTCAAGGATTCAACAAGGATCTTTCAAAGATCTTAGAAGGATCAATTTCAAGACCTTATAAAGATCTTAACTGGAATCCTCAAGGATTTAATCAGGATCTTGTAAGGATCCTTGTCAAGGTATTTACGAGATCTTTGTGGGGATCCTTTAAGATCCTCAAGGATCTAATAAGGATCTTTAAATTTTTTTAAATGATCTTAATTCAGCGGAATTGGCAAGAATAGAAATAGATAGAAATTTACATAATTATGATTCAGAAGAGTTGGATAAGGATATACCAAGGAATCCTGAATAATCAACATCTTAAAAGGATCTTTGAAATAATCTTTCATGATTTTCAAGGTTCAAAGATTTTGAAAGGATCTCTTGGTAAATCAATTGACTTCTGGAAATGTCAGTGTATATGTTATGATAGTATCAATAAAGAATTGTTTTGTTTGGAATTGAATGTGGTTTTTTTTTTTTTTAAGATTCTTGTAGATATTGTCAAGAATATTAATGATCCCTGAAGATCTTGTCAAAAATTTCAAAGATCCTTGAAGATCTTGGCAAGAACTTTGAAGATCCTTGTAGATCCTTGAAGATCTTGGCAAGAAAATTGAAGATCCTTGAAGAGCTTGGTAAGAAGTTAAAAGATCTTTGTAGATCCTTGAAGATCTTGGCAAGAACTTTGAAGATCCTTGTAGATCCTTGAAGATCTTGGCAAGAAAACTGAAGATCCTTGAAGAGCTTGGTAAGAAGTTAAAAGATCTTTGTAGATCCTTGAAGATCTTGGCAAGAAAATTGAAGATCCTTGAAGAGCTTGGTACGGAGTTAAAAGATCTTTGTAGATCCTTGAAGAGCTTGCCAAAAAAACTGAAGATCCTTGAAGACCTTGAAAAGCACTTTGAAGATTCTTGTAGATCCTTGAAGATCTTGAAAAGACCTTTGAAGATCTTGGCAAGAAAATTGAAGATCCTTGAAGATCTTGGCAAGAAGTTAAAAGATCCTTGAAGATCTTTTGAGGATCTTTGTTGAGATTTTCAACAGGATCCTCAACAACCCTCTCAAAGAACTTGATGGATCCTTGAAGATCCTTGAAAGATTTTCACCAGGGGTGTGTACTGTACGTAGTGTGTGTGTAACGTATACTGTGTGTGGCTGCACGCTCTAAAATCTCAGTTTAAACTGGCTCAACTTGCAGCGCAACATTACACTTCGTGCTCTAAAATCTTTTTTTACATGAGCTGAAGCATCTTGAACCGGTGTAGTGTGCTTGTATACAGCTTTTGGATCAATGCACTTGTTCTCTTGTTCTTGTTTTCCTATCATTTTTTTCCCATAGAGAATGAATGGGGCTCAGGAATCGAACTGTCCTGCTTGGACACGCTTCATCGGAGACCCAACAAACTTCATGTGATACCTTAGACCAGCTTCCCCAATACATACATCCAATCAGTTCTGACCCACACTCATATTTTCCTTTCTTTTCGCTCATCCCCTTTTCCCCCATTCACTTCCATTCATTTTCCCCCCATTCAAATGAATGGAGTTTCAGGAGAAAATCTTAGTGTCATGTCACGCTGTATGGCTCACACTCTAAAATCTCTGTTTTAAATCATGCTATGTTCTCTGTTAATCTACCCAGTGCCATGTAGGTCATGTAAAAAAGATTTTAGACCCCAAAGTGTTATGTCAAGCTGCGAGTTGAACCATTTAGAACTAAGATTTCAGAGTGCATAGCCACACACACTGCCACACACATTGCCACACACACTATCTGTACATCATGTAAAAAATTTTTGCAGTGTGAGGTCTCGTGTCTGATCCAGTTTCTGTCGGTGACACTTTGCCACAGCTGATTACTTTACATTTTCGACACAGAAATGCAATCAACTTCCATCTTGTGCTTTCTTTTTAGGATCATTGTGGCATTTATATGTAAATGTGGCATTTATATTTAAATAAATACTTATTTAAAAACTGATAAATTCAGTAAAATACTTGTAAAACTAGCAAAACTACGATGCAAACAGAGACTATAAACAGCTGAGCTGCTCCAAGCGAACACTACATGATGTCATCGCATACGTCACCACCACCGGAAGCCCATCTGACATTTTAGAGAAAATTCATTTTTCTCAAACACTATTTTGTCTCCGAAAATGAAAGTTTGATTTTTGAAATCTGCAACTGTTTTTACTTAAAATAAGTTTGAGTATAAATCTGCTGGAGGATCCCTTTAAGGTGTAAAATACCACAACATACCATAACTGGGTTACTGTCTTGTATGCTTGAATGTATGCTGCATGTTTTGTTTGTTTGTTTTTAAGTGAATTGTTCATGTCTAGATTGTAGATTTCTATTGATAAATGAAAGCTGAAAAGTGTTTGCTCTCATAGTCTGTGTGTGTCTGTGCCTTCCAGAGGAGTGGGAGTTGAACATGGAGGACCTGACTCTCGGGGAAGAGCTGGGAAGTGGTCAGTTTGGTCTGGTGTTAGAGGGCTCGTGGTGCGGTGAGAAGGTGGCTGTAAAGACGATCCGCGAAGGGGCCATGTCCGAAGAGGAGTTTAAAGAGGAGGCAAAGGTTATGATGTAAGTGACGATTTAGTCATTCATACCAACTGTTTCCACCACAGAACATAAATGTAAAGCTGAAAACAATGTTCAACTGCTTTGTCCACATATTAGTAATAATGGCATATTAACAGAATAATAGCAGTAATAGTTGGTGATAAATGGAAACTCACCAGAGCCTACACCAACAAGAAGTACGTACAATAGTGTTGCAATTAAAAAGTGGAATTGAAAGCTTTGTTTAAGAAAAAAGAAAAAAAAACACTCCCACAGCTCATTCAAATTGACCTTGTTGTGGAATTTCCTGAGCAAATATGAAATCTTCTACTTTTGCTTTTTTAGTTTTTGCCAAGATAAACTGTTATTAAAACATTAAGGTTTTGTATTTAAAAGCTTATGTTGAGTTTGATTACTTGTTATTCATTTAAGTTTTCACTTTATCTCTTTCTCTCAACACTTGAAGCCTTTCCGTGTTGATGTCCAACTTAGCTAAGATTTCTGTTCAATTCTGAACCATTCAGAAATGATTGTTACACTGCATTGTTTATTGAAACCTGCATGCTGTTCACTGTGACCACATTACTACTATTTCTATCTGATTCTGTTCACTATGACTTCCTGCACCACAGGAAAGTATCCCATCCAAAGCTGGTAAGGTTGTACGGTATGTGCACCCAGCAGTCCCCCATGTACCTAGTGTTTGAGTTTCTGGAGAACGGCTGCTTGACAGACTTCCTGCGCTCCAGAAAAGGTTGTGTTTCACAGGAAATTCTGCTGGGCATGTGTACAGATGTGAGTGAAGCAATGGCTTACCTGGAGAGCTCAAATTTCATTCACAGAGACCTGGTGAGTCTTTGTTTCCAACAATTGTCCATCATTCAGAAATCATGAAATCTAAATTTGTTCCAAAATGTACTTTACAGGCTGCAAGAAACTGCTTGGTTTCAGGAGACCTTGTGGTGAAAGTCTCAGATTTTGGAATGACCAGGTAAGAAAGCAAAATGTTGTTATTATTATAATTATTCTTCATTCTCAAAATAAATCAATCAATAAATAAATACCACTGCTTTCTCAGACACCTGGTATCCTTGATGTTGTGTCATCTTACAGGTTCGTACTGGATGACCAATACACCAGCTACACCAGCAAATTTCCTGTAAAGTGGTCTTCTCCAGAAGTGATCAGATATAACAAATTCAGCAGCAAGTCAGATGTGTGGTCATTTGGTGAGAGCACAATGATGACGCCGTTTCATATGTATTATACCCCTGCTCCAAAGGAGGGGGGATATCCTGTTTTTTTTTTTTGCCTCTGTCCGTCCGTCCGTATCTCCGTCTGTCTGAAACACCCTTTTTCTCAGCAACCACAAATCATAGCCACTTGGTATCAAACTTCAGCTTGGGGTTCTATGCCGTGTATACCGTTTTCAGGTCTGTCGCACATCGACTTTCTGTTTACCGATTGAATGTATTTATGGAACATATAGCATGGATTTACAAAATCTTTGTAACACTTTTCTCAGCAACTACAAATCACAACCACTTGATATTTGGTACTGAGCTTCAGCTTGGGGTTCTATACCCTGTATACCATTTTCAGGTCTGTCCCACATCGACTTCCTGTCTACCAACTTAATGTATTTATGAAACATATAGCGTGGGTTTAGAAAATCTTTGTAACACTTTTCTCAGCAACTACAAATCACAACCGCTTGATATTTGGTACTGAGCTTCAGCTTGGGGTTCTATGCCCTGTGTACCATTTTCAGGTCTGTCCCACATCGACTTCCTGTTTACCGACTGAATGTATTTGTGAAACATACGGTATAGGGTGGATTTTGACGCTATTTCAAGAAGCAAAATGCTATTTCAAAATGACAGTTTAGTTAAGTGTCCTATTCCTTTGATTGCTTGCATTCTGATATAAGTGAGAGCAGGGGGGAATACGTAAGTGAGCAGTAGCTCACAGCTGATCTTGTTTTAAACTAAAGATAGGCATAGCAAGCGAAAATTCAAATTCAGTCCAAATTGCTTAAAACTGCTCTCATTTAATTCAGAATTGAATACAGAACAACATACTTTTTATAGGTGGATCTTAATCAACTCATTATGTGACTTATGAAGTGAATTGGTTGGACCAGCTCTTATTTAGGGGTTTCATATGGAAGGGGGTGAATACCTATGCACACTCCAAATTTCTGTTTTTTTTTTTCATCTTAATTATTGTTTGTGTGACAATAAAACAACAACTTTCACCTTTAAAAACAGAACAAACACCAAAGGGGATGAATACTTTTGCAAGACACTGTACACCTTACATTAACATACTTTATGATTTGATTATAATCAGTCAGCTTTGCATAAACAGATATAAACACACACACAGTATGGACTGGCATGTGATCACATTAATTTTGATAGTCTGGCTCACATACTGAGCAGATCTCCGGCAGTTTTACCCACCAATAGGTTACATCATCAAACCACCACCACCACCAACAAGAAAAACAAATACAACTTGACTCCAACATCAATGGGAATGCCTACATCACCAAGTCTAGTCCTTTTTGTGACTAATTTGTATGCCAGAAACAATCGTAATATATACTTCAAATAGGAAGGAAGGGATTCTTTATTTGCAATCACATGACTCTTTGGTTCCTGGTTCACTTCCGGTTTCCAAGTGATGGGCAACGATCAAAGATGGTGTCTAAGCCAAGTACGTGTCCATGATCATCTTTTGGAAAACATTCCACATCTGACTATTTTAACAGGAATCAAAAGCAAAACTGAGATATCAAGAACAAATATATTGATGTGATGGACTGCAACCCTGCAGCTTTAAAAAGAGGGACTTTTCAAGCAATTTCAACAACTTTCCAAAGATACAGTTTCTGGACATTTTCAATTATCTGGTAGTCCAAACACCATTTTACATGAAGAATCAAATGAAAGCTTTCAAAAGTCTTGAAACCGATAACTTTTTCATTTGTGGCTGGGTTCATGACATTGGACTAAGACTTCTAAAGGACAATAATCGTGTTATTTTTGCAAGAATGAGTACTGTAAGCCAAAGTGTAGGATGTGATTCAAGTCGCAGCTGCTGTAGGCATTTTTGCAACGATAACTTTTATTTCATGACACTTCAAATGTGGCTCAGACTTATGAATTGACATCTTTCTTTCAAATAAGGTCAATCATTCACGACGATCAAATTTGAAGACTTGGGTGAGTCTTAAAGATGATGGCGAAGTAATAACAGGTCACTGCAATTGCATGGTTGGGTAAGCGAATATTATTATATTAAATCATATTAGTTTTATGAATATAATTTTAGCGTAGGGGCCCAACCCACGTCTTCTTCATCATACAAATTGCTTGGACGACCCGAAAAAATACGTCGAGTTTCAGTCGAGGCCGACCTGCAGACTAGTTTCATCGTTTCATCAGCGGTTTGTTTTACGACATCCAAAATGTCAGAAAACTCATTTAACATTCAAAGTTTTGATTTTAGATCCATAAAGTTGTTATGTATGTACCTTAATGATCGCTGCAAACACGAAACCGCATGTGGACTCTCAATTCCTTTCAAACACAGTGAAAGGTTTGCAAGCCATTTTTCACAGCGTCTTTGAGATATTTTGTATTCTTTCACCCTTGTGCATGGCTTCTTTTGGTATCATATAATACCTTTTGTCTTTTTCTCGATTTGATTGGTTTGCACATCTAAATACAGAGCAACAATCTGGCATATTTGGAGGCAAAGCACAAGAAGCTACTGCAAAGCAACTGTAAACAAATACGATGCCTGAACCTCAGCTGGAAATCTGAATACATAATGAGATGACCTTGCTGTGACCTTGACCCTGTTTGAAACAGTTTCAAAATCAAATCATTTAATCTGATGATTACAATGATAATTCCATTGAAATACTACAAACATTTAACTACTTGCTCATGGGATATTGTGTTAATGAGTATCTTGGACAGATGCATGGATGGACACATGGAGGAGCTGGTGGCAAAAATCATTGATATCCAGAACATGGGGCTTGAGTTCCTGAAAATTAAAGATAGACTGCCTTTCAGATTTTTCAAGTGTAGGTCATAAATAGAATTTTCCTAGACACCGAATTATTTTTGTTGAGTGGACCGAAAGCTACTGAATTTGAATCACAGACTTCCAATTTTATTATTATTTTTAAAATCGAACAATTAATGAATTGAGGGCCACATGGCCCTAAATTCTCCGCTATTTTTTCCTGCTTCACCATGACCCAATTCAAGATACAACATCATGCAACATGTGGTGAGTTTTCCCCATTTGAGCAAGGCATTGTGGGATACAAATTTGAAACAGGAGAGAAAAATGGAGGGCGTGAGTGTGCAAATGAAACGCGAAAGACTGGCGACAGTAACCGAAAGTGAGAAGAAAAGACATGATGTTATTTATGAAGGAAAGGAAACGCAAGACCAAACTAATAAATATCGGCAGTCAGCGAGCACCTCGGTGTGATCAGCTGTTCGTTTAGCGACAGAATGATGGAACTGTCAGTGCACGTGACGGACTTCCTCTGTCTGCTTGACTGCGTGAAACAAGCGATTTCATGCACATTATTTGCTCAGGAATCCCATCAAATTAAATAACTTCCCAGCCACAGAATGGACTGTTTTTTTGAGACATTGCAGAAATAAACATACATCACAATGACCAAATTTCAGAGAGAACTAAATTTTACCGATTTTATGAAATCGACAGGCCGTCTAGCTTTCAGCTAGCATGACAGTGAACTTGTCTTTGATTCATTCAATATCGTGCTAGCTGAATGGAGTACCGGTACGTCTGATAGACCATGAAAAAAAGCCAGCCGATGTGATTGAAATATGATTTTTTTTTAATGACACTATGTCCACATATGGACAATCACATACCGCCATAAACCTTGATACTGTATGCACACAAGATAAACAAAACAACCAAAAACAAAAAATAGGCTGAGCTGCGTCAAGTGCTATTTTGGAAGCGATTGAACAATTAGTGTGGAAGCCATTTTGTTAAATTCAACCAAAATTGCAGTGATTAATGCGATAATGTGTAATAATGTGGGAAAATTCCCAAATCTCCCTTCAGGGATGAATATTTCTCTCCATCTATCAATCCATTATTATCAAATGTTTTGTCCATTCTTTATATACACAGTATACAGTCTGAGATTGTGGCCTGTCTGTAAATATATCTGTATATATCGAAAACAAATAAATAAATAAATCAATCACTGCTGGATATTTTTTAATATTTGGACTTTAAAAATGATTTTTAAATAAAAATAATACTATAGTAATAGCCACATATCCAGACGTCCACTCATTCATGCTGTATGTAGTCGATAAATCGAGTGAGAAGTGAAAAAAAGAGGCTGTTATGCATTATATATTCAGTGTGTGCCAAAGAAAGAGAGAGAGAGGTGGAGAAAGCGAGGTTTTGTAAACACGTGTCTCTCCTAATAGACGCTCAGCAGCATTTTGATCCTCGAACCCTTCCCCTACCTGTAACAGCTCCGACATCAAAGCCGTCAAGAGAAACAGGCGAGGCATCTGAACATGTTTCTACTCCTCCCCTGCTGTTTCTGTTTATCTCTCTCTCTCTCTCTCTCTCACACACACACACACACACACACACACACAAGTGTTCTGGTTGGGGAGAGAGCTCCCTTTCTCTGCTCTCTCTCTCCTTTTATAGGGCGCAGTCACTGGGGA
>JAOANJ010000027.1:30517278-30528072 GCA_026413345.1 Ariopsis seemanni
CACGTGGTATTGCTGGGATGTTTTCATGGATAAAAGATCGTTTTGAGAAAGATGGCATGTTGTGCAGTAGCATATAAGTGCATGGCCTAAGTGTGACTTGGAGTTCAATCGGCATTTCGGTAAGAGGGCGCAGCACCCCTGTTCCCCGGTTTAGACGAAAGCTTGACTTCAGCCTGGAGAGGACCAACCACTCTCTACTCCTCTCCCCCTTTTATCTTCTCCCTGTCACTACACACAAACACACAGACACAACACTCCACAAACCGGCCCTTGACCACGACCCCACTATCACATACCCCCACCGCCCAACTCAGGCCAGGGAGCCATCCAGCCTGCAGCTGACCCCCCCCCACCACCATCTGTGCCTCTGGCCTATGGACCACATCAAACTTAAAAGGCTGCAGAGCCAGATACCAATGGGTGATCTGGGTGTTGGCATCCTTCATGTGGTAGAGCCACTGGAGCAGGGCATGATCCGAGCAGAGGGTGAAAGGGCATCCAAGCAGGTAATAGTGGAGGGTGAGGACCACCCATTTGATGGCCAAGCACTCCTTCTCGATGGTGCTATACTTCATCTCCTGCATGGAGAGCTTGCAGCTGATGTACAGCACAGGGCACTCCTCTCCCTCCACTTTTTGGGACAAAATGGCCCCCAGCCCTCTGTCCGATGCATTGGTCTGCAAAACAAAAGGGAGAGAGAAGTCAGGGGAGTATAAAAGTGCCCCCCCCCCACACACACACACACACACAGTGCAGCCTTTGCCTGGTTAAAGGCCTGTTGGCATGGCTCCGTCCACTGGACCAGATCTGGTGCTCCCTTTTTAGTGAGGTCAGTCAGTGGGCTGATGACGTGCGAAAAATTAGGCACAAGCCACCTATAATAGCCAGCCAGCCCCAGGAACTGCCTCACCTCCTTTTTGTTCTTAGGTTTTGGGAAGATGGCAATCGCTGCAGTCTTATTAATTTGGGGACGCATCTGCCCATGACCCAAGTGGAAGCCCAGATACTGTACTTCCACCCATCTAATTGCACACTTCTTCAGGTTTGCTGTGAGCCTCGCATGCCTCAGCGACCTCAGGACCATTCTGAGATGTTGTAGATGCCGCTCCCAGTCATTACTATAGATGATTATATCATCTAAGTAGGGTGCCACATATGCATTGTGGGGATGTAGAACACAGTCCATGAGATGCTGAAATGTCACTAGGGATCTAAACAGGAAGGAAGGATGACAAATTGGTGTAAACCGAACAGAGTGGAAAAGGCCATTTTTTTTCGCAGGATAATGGAATCAAGGGGCTGTGCCAATATCCTTTTGTTACATCCAGTTTTGAGTAAAAGTGAGCCTAGCTGATCGAGCAGTTTATCAATGCAAGGCATCAAACAGGTATCAAATTTAGACGCCATAGTGACTTTTCTATAATCTACGCAGAACTGGACTGACCCATCCGTCTTGGGAACCAAAACCACCAGGCTGCTCCAGTCGCTGTGTGACTCTTCAATTACCCCCATCTTCAACATAGCCTGGAGTTCATCCTGAACCACATTTTTCTTGTGTTTGGGGAGCCGATATGGGCAGCTGTGCACCACCACCCCTGGGGCCATCTCAATGTGGTGTTCTATGGGGTCAGTGTACCCAGAGAGGGGCAAGAACATATTGCAGAATTCCTCTTGCAACCTAATAACCTGTGCTTTCTGGGACAGTGAGAGGCGGTCTCCACAGGGGACCTGGGTGAATTGAAATTTATAGACTTACCTCCAGTCTCATCTCCGCCCTCTCCAGAATGACCATCACCAGATCCACAGGAACCTCCTCTCTCCAAGGTTTCAGGAGATTGAGGTGGTAAATTTGGCATGTGTTACCTCTATCTGGATGTTTGACCTCATAGTCAACCTCCCCTATTCACCGTGTGACCTCAAAAGGCCCTTGCCACTTGGCAAGCAATTTTGAACTTGAAGTGGGCAGTAAAATGAGGACCTTATCTCCTGATGCAAATTCCCTAAGCCACATCCCTCTGCTGTACAGGCGAGATTGATGTTCTTGGGCCTGTAGCAAATTCTCCTGGGTTATGTGACTCAGTATGTGGAGTTTTGCTCAGGTCAAGAACGTATTGAATTTCATTTTTGCTTCAAGAAGGCCCCTCCTGCCAATTTTCTCTAATGATGTCTAAAACACCATGGGGCTTGCGCCAATACAACAATTCAAATGGGGAAAACCCAGTGGAGACTTGTGGGACCTCGCACACTGCAAACAACAGAGGGTCTAGCCACCTATCCCAGTTTTTAGCATCCTTGTGAACAAACTTACAAATCATGTTCTTAAGTGTTTGGTTAAATTGTTCAACCAGCCCATCTGTGGATGATAAACACTAGTATGAATTGATTTAATCCTCAATTCATACAATTTGTGTGGTGTACGTGACATAAAAGTAGTGCCTTGATCAGTCAGGATTTCTTTTGGAATCCCAACTCGGGAGATAACACAGAAGAGTGCCTCCACAACACTGCATGCTGAGATATTGTGCAGAGGCACTGCTTCCAGATATTGCGTTGCATAATCGAAAATGACTAATACAAAGCAACATCCGCATGCAGATTGATCTAATGGCCTGATGAGATACATACCAATTATTTCAAAGGGGGATATCAATTAACGGCAATGGGTACATTGGCGCTTTCGGTGTGGCCACTGGATTCACCAGCTGACATCCGCGATATGCCGCACACCACCTGCGGACATCAGTATGAATCCCTGGTCAAAAGAAACGGGCCATGAGATGACTTAGTGTCTTATCTTGCCCCAAATGCCCAGCCATAGGATTATGATGAGCCACATGGAATAAAATTTGGCTCTTTAGGATCAACAACTGTGTAATCTTTTCTTTCATTTGAGTGTCCTGCGTCACTCAATATAGCCTATCCTTAATAATACAAAAGTATAGGAAGGAAAGCACAATATCAGGCTGGAGGATTTGGCCATCAATTACTTTCACTTGGTCAAAGGCATGTCTCAGAGACTCGTCATATGCCTGCTCCAATGGGAAATATCCTAAGGGGTTCCCCAGAGAGGGAGAAGGGCTCTCCCCATTCTCTGTGTCATCATGACACAGAGCTGATGTGGACAGTCCTGGGACCACCTCCCCAGCTAATGCTGCAGTGGGATTCCCCAGTGACATGCTACTGCAGGACCCACCCACTACTATCTGTTTCATTAAGGTTTTAAATCCTGGCCAATCGGTTCCCAGGATCAGTGGGTGAGTGATGCTCAGACTAACTGCCATCTTCACACTATGCTTTTCTCCCAGAAATGAACAGTGATGGGCATTAGTGGATATTTGTGTACATCACCATGCACACACTTAACCTTCACCAAACATGCATTTCCCAGTACCCCACATTGAATCAGGCTTTGATGTATGGAGTTCTGATTACAACTGGAATCCACCAAAGCCTGATGTGTACCCTCTTGAATACTCACCGCTATGCGGTATGTTCCAGCTCAATCGAGGGCAGCTTCTGGCGCATCAAGGATTTGGACCACTGCCCCACCTCCATCACCTGGCGCTGGTCCTGGAAGTGCCCAGGCCCCCCGCAATGCCAGTGTGCCAACCCAGGCCTCACCTGTGCACTGCTGGAGTGAGGAACACTTACCTGTAGGGAAGACATGGAACATAAGGGGAAGAGAGGGAAGGGGAACCACAGACTCAGAGAGCTGGCTGTGGGGGAGTCAGCCCCTGCTTCCGTGGTATGGGGAAGGGATGGGAGGGAGGGGAAGAACAAGAGGGGGATCAGAATGAGAGAGAGAGAGAGAGAGAGAGAGAGAGAGAAGAAGAAGCAGCTGGATGTCAGCCTGCCACTGGAACCACTGCCAGATGGTCCTCAGTGGCCCAATCCAGCAATGCCGGGCAGTGGCACTGGACCCATTCCACTGTCCCCCTCGGGAGCTGAGCAATGAATTGCTCCAGTGCCACCATGTCGCTTACTCCCTTGACATCATGGTCCTCTGCCCTCAACCACCGCCGGCAGGCACCGCACAGCTGCTGACCATAGGCAAAGGGCCGGCTGACCTCCTCCAGAGCCAGTGCATGGAAGTGCTGCTGGTGTTGCTCTGGGGAGTAGCCAACTCGCTGGAGAATTGCACATTTCAAATCCGCATATACCAGCCGATTCTCTGCGGGCAGTTGCGGAGCCATGAGCTGCGCTTTGCCAGTCAGGCTCAGCAACAGGCAGGTTGCTTGCTGCTCATCCAGCCACCCCCATGCCTCTACAATTTGCTCAAAGAGCTCCATGAAAGCCTCTGGGACATTGTGTGGCCCCATTTTTGTGAGGGTGACATGGTGAAATCCCACGGACTCTGGGGCTGGTGCACCTGCTGGAGTGATGACATGCGGGAGCGCCTGGCAGTCTTCTTGCTGGGCCTGCAGCAGAGCCTCGAAGTGCCACTCCTGCGCCATCTTCATCGTGACCAGCACCTAGTGCTGGTTCTGTTGGGCGGCGGCGAGGGCATGGACCAGCTCTTTCAATGGGGAGGAATCCATGGCGATGATTCTTTTTCACTGTCCTGGCTTTCAGCACCAGTGTAACAATTCCCTGATTACTGTGGATGCTGAATAACAGGCAGGCAGGCTCAGGTTCACTTTTTGGGTTTTATTTCAAACCACCACTCAAAACAAAACAAACACGCTTTTTAGCTGACTTAAACCAATGATCGAATCAATGCACTGGCGTGACTTCAGCCCAGGGAAGACCAACCTCTCTGCTCCTCTCCTCCTTTTATCTTCTCCCTATCACTGCACACAAACACACAGACACAGCACATTAATTCACCACAGGTGCTTCCACTTTGCCATTCATCTTCCATGGCTTCACTCTCCATTCACAAACCGGTCTTTGACCATGCCCCTGCTGCCACAGAGATATTGTGCCAAAAGACTGGTGTCAGGGTCTCATTGTGAAAATGCCCAAGAAAGGCAACCTTCTGAAGCTATGACAATTGGCAGGGTGTCACCTTGCTCTCACTACCTAGTAAAGTATTCTGCTGAATTTTGCTGAGACTCAGACAAGGCACTGGACTGCAAGCTGAGAGAAGAGAAGGCCAGGTTCAGGAGAAGGAGAGACTGCATAGTCCATATATTTGCACTCTGGAACATCATTAAGCAGTGCCTGGAATGGAGGACACATCAATTTTATTGACTTCAGGAAAGCATTCAACAGTATCTATTGTGAAAGCCTTTAGAAGATCTTGGCAGCATGTGGACTACCACCTAAAATCATTAGTCTCATCAGTGCCTTCTACAATAGGTTTGAGTGAACTGTTAAACTAGATAACTCCATCTCTAACCAATTTCTTGTAGAATCTGGTATTAGACAGGGATGCATACTCTCTCCAGTTCTGTTCTTGGTGGGCATATGTTGGACTATAGATCCAGCAACACCATCTAAGGTGGTTGGACCATGTCCTAAGTATGCCAACTGAGAGGATTCCAAAGAAGGCACTATATTGAACAATACCAAGGAAATGCATGCCAGGCCATGCTAAAACAACTTGGCAAAGAACTGTGGTAGTCCTAGATGGAAAGGGATTCTCAAGGAGCATGGCACAGGTAGCAGCCTGACAAAGATAGATGGTGATGTTTCACTGAGACTTTATGTCTCAATGGGGACAAAGACTATCAGTAAGTATCCATTCACTGATGCCCAGAGAGTTGAGAGGTAACTCTGCTATGGAACTCACGATTCTCAACTAAGGTTAGGTGTCTCGTACCTAAAATCCTGGTGAATGACTTTTTAATGTGCGTTCCTCACCATGTCCAGTACATGTGATCCACACAATGACTAATTGGTCATAAAACCAATAGGAAAGGTGAAATAGAATGTAAGGTTAGGAATGTAACCTTGTTCTATGAACACCAGATCACACTATATTTTTATAGCATTATAACTACATGGCTTCGTATCAAAATGTCATGGTACATGTGTGCATGCGCATGAAAAGGTATCCAGGTGTTAAAACACTGCCCCAAGCAGTAACATAAATTGGAACAGAGTTACATCCATGACATGATGTTTTGCATGAAGGTTTATTGAAGACCCCAAAAACTGGCCTTATATTTACTTTTAAAGTGAATTTTTTATTCTGTTCTCAGGTATTTTCAATGGGAAAAAAGTAAATTAGATGCATACTATGTTACAAAGGCTAGAGTACTCCTTTAATGTACCTAAATGCACTTTACCATCTGTTTGGGGGTTCTCTAGATTTCATACAGAACCTTATTTGTGCTTAAAAATGAATAGCTGTGGTATGTTTTTTTAATCCCACATGTCAATCTTTTTTGTTTTTGTAGTATTTGCCTCCAACAGTTATTCACACAACTAGGAGGCTAAATGAACTGAGAGCAGTCATGATCATACAGGGCATCTCTGCCTACATTATACCTGGAACAGATGCCCATCTGGTAGACAGATTTCTCTCTTCCACTTCCCTTTCATCTCTTCTTCTCTGCTTTTCTTTCTCTTGCTCTTTCCCTCTTATCCTATCTCTCCTCTGTGTTCTTTAAAATTAATATAATAATATGTTCCTATAATAATCTGTTAATAATCAATAACCTGTTTCTTTTGTTTTGTCAGAGTGAATACATTGCCCCGCGAGATGCCAGGTTGGCCTGGATGTCTGGTTTCACTGGTTCTTCAGGTGTGTTCCTGTGCAAGTTCTTTTATCACATTATGTTAAACTCTTATATAATTCCTCCTCATTTAATCTTAGAGGGATAGTAGAGGGAAGCACTTGTTCAAGGACTGCATAAAGTGTCAATGCTGCAAGTAGTGGACACATTCAGAGCTTGCATAATGACTGATAAACAGTGTTCTCCTTCACTCTCAAGGCACGGCAGTTGTGACTCAAGACAAAGCAGTGCTATGGACTGACAGTCGCTATTGGGTTCAGGCTGAGCGCCAGATGGACTGCAATTGGGAACTGGAAAAAGAAGGTAAGTTAAAACAGTCACAAAAAACAAGGTATTACAGTAGTCTTTGTATCACCAAAATGTGCTGCTCTATGGTGTTATTAATTAGAGCTTGAGTTCAGTCTAACTGTACTGGAATACAGTTTCTATCTCCAGCATCACCAAGAGGCTCATCAAAGAGCTTAGAGAGGGAGATTGGGTGGGCTATGATCCATTCCTGTTCTCTGTTTGTGAGTAACATCAGACATACTCCTTCTGTCTTAAACCTATTTAAATTCTTCAGTAATGCAGTATATCCTTACATAACTATAATAAAAGTAACTTACACTCAAGATTAAGTGATCCAGTAATCAAGCACAATATATTACTTAACTGAATACTGCATCGTTGCTCTTTGTCAACACAGACACATTTGATGCCTACAACAACAACCTGGCTCCAGCAAAACGGAACCTCAGATCTATTCCTGATAACCTGGTGGACAAAATATGGACTACACGGCCGCCTCTTCCTCCTGATAACCTCACACGCCTGCCTGATGACTTCATTGGTGTGTGTGTGTGTCCCCTTATCAGTCCACTGATAAATAACTGCAAACATAAACGCATATGCTCATTGCAAACACAGCTATAAACCCTGTTACACACTATTATTTAAAGTAACAATATCAAATGGCTTTGATGATAACAGCTCAGTATGTGTGTATGTCCCTGTCTGAACATTTAATTCTGAATAGACAGAAAGGTAATAAAGTGGTTGGAAAGTAGTGTGCATGTTAAATGTGTGTGGATAGAGAGAACTTGGCAGATGAAGGTGGATCAGATACGAGCTCAAATGATCAACAATCCCTACAAGCCTACAGCTGTCCTGCTCTCAGCTCTGGATGAAACAGCATGTAAGAGATGTGTACTAATAGTTTATCTTTGTTTTACACTCCCATTGCTGCTTATTTGAACACTTATTAGATGATCTGGTCTGAATGTATTCTATTTTTTGTCTTTTTTAGGGCTTTTAAACATGCGAGGCAATGACATCCCCTTCAACCCATTCTTTTACTCCTACACACTGCTGACTCTTGATAAGATATGGCAAGTTGATTTCTTTCCCATTGATATTCCCACTCAGACCTTTATATTCAATTATTTTAAACATTGACACTACTGCTGCTCTTCTTTTGAAAGGCTCTTTGTGCACACAAAAAGACTGACAGAAGAAATCAAGGTCTACCTGAACTCATCATGCACCGCGTCTCACTGCGTACAGCTGTTTGAATATGAGTCTGTCCGAAAGCACTTCAAGAAGTACCTCGCCGAGCCCAATGTTAGAGTTTGGGTGGGCACAGAATACACTAACCAAGCCCTGTATGAACTCATCACTCCAGAGGTGAGACCTGGCTCTGGATGTGTACAATCCTATCCACAGCATTATCAGTTGGCCATCACATAATTTAGGGAGAAGTTTATTACAGTCAGAAATTACAATCAGATAGAATTTGTGGCCAAATAGTATTTCACTTACAAGGAATTTGGCTTGGCAGTTGTCACAGCACCCACCACTGCTGAGTTTGCAAACACCACAGCATATTACACATATCCCTAGACCTTTTATTAGACCCACCTTCTCATAAAGACACACATTAGTAAGGCTTTTCCCGTTTTGATGTAGCCCAGTCCAGTTTGTTTGCTGTTTTGTCTGTCTTTGATTTACACAATAAATCTCTACTTGCATCCAATCTTCCTGAGCCTGACAGAAGATTTCACCAATAGCTCAGCTCCATTTACGTCAAGCACGAAAAGCTAGCTTCCATTTCTGCTGCAACTAGAGACCCTGACCAATCATAGCTAGGCCTGAAATGTCTGATGGAGATCTGACCAAGTGCCAAGGTTTCTTGTTGCAATGTTTTCGATATTTCTTGTCTCAAAATCACTTTGTTATTCTCCCTGACCAATGGAAAAGCATGAACATGGACTACAGTGGTGTGGCCCAGTGAATGGTATCTTATGATCATTTTGTCACACCCTTCTGAAATGATTTTGATCATTCTCTTGAGGGTAAAGAAAAAGTTAGTGACTCCTAACCTGACAACAAGGCTCCAGATCTGCAAATGAGTATACATGAAAATTTTCTGACTCTCATAATGAGTGAAACTAGCATTAATGGCTTTTTGTTCAGACTAAATACGTATGTTGATACAGTCACTCATTATTATGCATTCTCACTGACCTCACAATTTACTTGAACAAGTTTTTGCAGGAGAAAATGCACATTTCATAATCCCCAAGCTCACCTCTTCCAGAAAAGAATCAGTACTCTGAGCTCTTGCACATTGGACACCGATTCTCAGTGAACATGCATCTACTGTTTGTTCTTCTTTTTGTGATTGTATGATTTGCTGTTTGTTCTTTGTTTGAACGTTCTTTGTTTGAATGTTTTGTCCGCCGGTTGTGGCGTAGCTCTGGACCCAGTTTTGCGCGTCAGTTCCCTTCGGGCCTTGGTCCACCATGGGTGATACCTGTGCTCCTCGCTATGGACTGCAGTGAGCTTGTTGCTCTTTTTAACATCAGGCTTGTCCAGCGCTCTGTGCAACGGTGCTTCTGTGCTTGGTGCAGTGTTCTGAACGATGTTGCCTGGTGGCATTGTGGTAGCTGTGCAGGCAATTTGGGACATACCAGCGTTCTGTGCGGCGGTGCTTCTGTGCTCACTTTGTGGAGCCATGGTGTGGTGTTCCGAGCGATGTTGCCTGGTGGCGTCGTGGTGGCTGTGCAGGCGGTGTGGGATTTACCTTTGTGTGCCTTTTGGTGGGACTGTGGGCAGCTACACCACTAGAATTACATCCTGACCCTCTTTTGGTGGACTTTTTTTTCCCTCTCTAATTGTAAAGCGATCTTGGGTGTGAGAAAGGCGCTATATAAATTGAACTTATTATTATTATTATTATTATTACTGTGCCTACTGCAGAGAACCTGAACATCTCTTCACACACTGTCCGGCACAGCACAGGCTTCAAGTAAGAGCAAAAGGAGGAAAGCAACTGTTAGATGCTCCTCATTGTCCATATCATTGCACAGTCAAACTTCTCTGTGATACTGCCCCTCCTCATGCCCCATGTACCCATTAATACTGTTGGGAACACAGCTGTGGAGGAATACACAGAGGAAGCTCTCAGTGTTACATTTAAACATTTAAACCTCCACATCACCAGCAGCAGCAGACTTCACCTTCATGCAAGATGAAGAAGAAGTCCATGCATTTCCTATCAAGGAGCAAATCAATCACTGAGCTAATCAATGAGCTAGTTCTTTTTTTTTTTATCAAACTCATCCTTAGAACTCCATATAATCTGACACTTTAGTACTGCCTCAGTTGGATTACAAATGTATGGTTATGTCATATGGCCTGGTGATGCCATCTTTTTTGCACCTACCAGGGTACTTCAAAAAGTTCTCGGCCTCACCCAGAAAACGTCACAGGAAAAAGATTGTTCTTGCATTATATTTCATCATAGTCTCCTTTAACTTCAATACACTTGGCCTACCGATGTTCAAGCTTTGCTATCCCTTCACAGAAGAAGGTCACATCTTGAGCCTCCAGATACTCCTGGACAGCATGGATGACTTCATCATCACTCTGAAAATGGTGACCACGCAAGTGGGATTTCAGTTTGGGAAGCAGATAGAAGTTAGATGGTGCCAGGACGAGTGAGTAAGGTGCATGGGGCAAAAGTTCAAAGCCACATTTGGTTGCTTCTGCCACTGCCACCTGTGCTGTGTGGACGGGTGCATTGTCCTGGAGCAACAGCACACCAGCTTGAAGCTTTCCTCTCCTTTTTTCT
>JAOANJ010000027.1:30622105-30632770 GCA_026413345.1 Ariopsis seemanni
TGAATGGTTGTCTGTGTCTCTGTGTCAGCCCTGTGATGACCTGGCGACTTGTCCAGGGTGTACCCCGCCTTTCGCCCTTGATAGGCTCCAGCTTACCTGTGACCCTGTAGAAGGATAAAGCGGCTAGAGATAATGAGATGAGATGAGATGTTAGCATTGGGAAATTGTTGTGGTGTAAGAGGAATAAAACATATGCTGTTATTGGAAAATAATCAACTTGGGTAACTTTCTGTCCAGCTCTATTCCACCACACCACCCAGGTACTGATTATTTTCCAACACCATCATGCCCCTTCATGTTTTATTCCTTACTTTTTACAGTACATGTGCTTACTTTTGGGTGTGAAACAATCCTACATTCCTAGAATAATCTGATAATTAATGGTTCTAGAATAATCCTTTTTTGGTAGAAAATGTGAAATGAATCTAATTTATCAGATTTATCAGAACAGCTTGCAGAAGTGTTTTTCAGACGAATAGCTATGACACTGGCAGACAGCATACTGTACTCAGAGGAAAAGAGCAATTGTATGGTCCACATGATGCACACTGCAAACAGGCGTGCTGTGAGGGAGGACATGCATGTGTGCTTGTCAGGTTGATTCATCGCTCGTCTGAGCGGACGAGTCACTCATCATAAGTGCAGCGTGTACTCAATCAGATGCTAATGATCACGTGCTTAAGCCACATTCTCAGAAACATGCTCCAGTTCCTTAAAACCTGCACTGGTTTTAACTCCAAAAAATATTTGTGTTTAGCTCATTCTTCATTCTGTGGTAAATCTAATACTGTGTATAAATGAAAATATTGCATGTAAAGCTTAATAAAATAAAATCATCACTGGATGCTGTTCAATTATGGTGGATCAGTGCTCAGAACATTGTGAGTTCAAATCCAATTACTATTAAACCCAGCGTCTACTGTATTTGGGCAAATCCAAGAATCATATGCAAAGTCCAGAGCAACGTCAGATCATAACACAAATTATGATAATCCATAATCAGAAACAAGAAACACAAGTGAGGGTCTAAAACAGAAAGTACGGAACACAGAAAGTAGAAAACAAAGGTTTGGACATTAAGACATACCGTAGACACACAGTAAGGTTTCATGTCAACACAATGAAATATCAGGGCTTAAATACACAGACTACTCAGAAATGAACGAAAAATAGGTGAGAACGATCGTGACACAATGGGAAAGTAAACCAAGACAAGACATGAACCAAAGCAAAATGCACATATGGTAGCTATATAACAAAAACATAAAACACAGATGTAGCACTGTTCATAGTGCAAAATGCTGAAAGGGGAATTTGTATCAAAAGGCAAAATGATATAAGATTTCATTTTTGGGATCTACAGACTGTTTCACAATCAGTGTATACTTTTCAGGTCCACAATATTCCAAAAGTCAAACAGTGTGGGAATTAAGGCCAGACCGGCGTACGTTTACCGGTAATTTTCACATTTGTCCGTCTGTATTTCAAAAGCATCAGACCGGATGGCCGATGAAAAAATTGTAAAGATATGGGTCTACTCTACTTCTAATTTTCTTCCAAATGTTACATTGGACAAATACATTATGCTGTAACATGTCCTTTGAAACAGGGGCCCCCGTGGGCCCAAATTTAAAAATTCATAACTCAGCCACCGAATGGCCAGCACCAAACTTTACAGGCACATCCCTCTCCCTGAGACCTTTCAAATGAGCCCAAGCTCGGCCCGATCCGACGTCAGTAGCGGGCATGGATCACAGAAAGCTTTAACACAAGCCCTGGCTCCAGCTGCTTGCACGTGCGGGGATTAAAAAATTCATAATTTAGCTACCGAGATCCTACCCCCTGAAAATTTACAGGCACCTCCTTCTCGCCGAGCCCTTTCAAACCAGCCCAGGCACGGCCCAGCACGATCCTGCTTCGGCCTGTTATTTGCCCCCAAAACCTCCACGTGAGCGCTGCTCGCTGAAAACTTTAATATGAGCCCTGGCTTGAGCCAGCAATTAAAAATTCATAACTTGGCCACCGAAGATCCTAGCCCCATGAAAATTTACAGACACCTCTCTCTCTCCCTGAGACCTTTCGAACCAGTCCAGGCACGGCCCAGTATGACCCTACCTCAGGCCCAGTATGAGCCTGTTATTTGCCCCCGAAACCCAAGCGTGAGCGCTGCTCATCAAAAACTTTTATATTAGCCCTGGCTCGAGCCAGCATTTAAAAATTCATAACTTGGCCACTGAATGCCCTGCCAAACTTTACAGGCACCTCCCTCTCCCCGATACCTTTTGAATGAGCCCAGGCACGGCCTGATCTGGTGTCAGGAGCTAGCACGGCTTGCGGAAAACTTTATCATGAGCCCTTGCTCCAGCCGCTCTCACGTGCAGGTATTTAAAAGTTCAGGACTTGGCCACCAAAGGTCCTAGCCCTGCAAAGATTTACAGGCACCTACCACTCCCCGAGACCTTTCAAATGAGCCCAGGCACGGCCCAATCCGACCTCAGGAGCGAGCACAGCTCACGGAAAACTTTAGCACGAGCCCTTGCTCCTGCCACTCTCACGCATGGGGATTTAAAAATTCATAACTTGGCCACTGAAGGTCCTAGCCTCGCTAAAATTTACAAGCACATCCCTTTTCCTGAGTGGCACACTAAATAAGACAATAATAATACACTCCGTATTCACTGTTTTTATTGCACGATGCATTTGAACTAGTGTTTCAGGGTTGACAGTATCTGATCGATCCAATCAGTTGATTAAGAGTTCAGTTTACATGAAATTTTGCAGTACAGTATTATTTTAAGCACCAAACTGCCAATCAATGGTTATGTTGTTATTATTATGTGCATTTTTTTCATTCATAATAAGAATGAGAGTCATAGTTATATGCTTTGGAGGATGTAAAGTTATATTTTAATCGAGTTTTTATTTTCTTCTATTTTTTAAGTTCTAGTCCAGCAGATTTTAGTCTGAATGCCAAATGATATGACCATGTCTAGTTCTGAGTCATTTTAAAAGTCATTTACAAAGTTACTTGGAGTCCTGTACTCAAAATCTTAACTCCATTATTTAAAAATAGTCGTATTGTTAATTACTAAATTTCTTATAAACTTATTATAAACAGTATAAAAAAAGTCATTGTTGACATAAAGTTTCATGAGTGTTATTATAGTACCTGCATATGAGTACCAGTAAGTTGTAACCAACTGCCCCCCATCCTTCCCCCCCCCCATGCTTTTTTTCTAGACATGGAACCGGCCTGTGTGTGCTACTGTTTTCTTGGGCAGAACTTGAGGCATGTTTTCTTGAATCTTCTGACATTTTCTTGTAAATTATATTCAGTTTTATAGTGTAATTAGCAACTAATGTTGAGTGCAATTTGGCTTTTGAAGATCACAAAAATGTGCCTGGAAATAGCTGAGAAGCCATCTAAAGCCCTTCAGCTTTCAGCCCCGGACCCCCAGTCACATTGTTCCGGACCGTTTCAGACTTATCTGTCTGCTTAAAATTCCTTATTTCCCACACTGTAAACCCATCTTTTTTTTCCACAATACAACACATACAACATATCAAATATTTAAACTGAGACATTTTACTATTTCATGAAAAATATTAGCTCATTTTGAATTTGATGGCAGCAACACGTCTCAAAAAAATTGGGACGGGGCAACAAAAGACTGGAAAAGTAAGTGGTACTAAACAGCTGAAGAAACATTTTGCAACTAATTAGGTTAATTGGCACCAGGTCAGTACCATGCCTAGGTATAAGAGCATTTAAGAGAAGCAGAGTCTCTCAGAAGTAAAGCTGGGCAGAGGTTCACCAATCTGTGAAAAACTGGGTCAACAAATTGTGGAACAATTTCAAAATAATGTTCCTCAATGTAAAATTGCAAAGACTTTGAATATCTCATCATCTACAGTACATAATATAATCAAAAGTTTCCGAGAATCTGGAGAAATCTCTGTGCGCAAGGAACAAGGCCGAAAATCAATATTGGATGCCCATGATCCTCGGGCTCTCAGGCAGCACTGCATTAAAAACAGGCATGATTCTATAATGGAAATCATTACATGGGTTCAGGAACACTTCCAGAAATCATTGTCTGTGAACACAGTTTGCTATGCCATCCACAAATGCAGGTTTAAGCTCTATCATGCAAAGAAAAAGCCATATGCGAACATAATCCAGAAACGCTGCCATCTTCTCTGGGCCAAAACTCATTTAAAATGGACTGAGGCAAAGTGGAAAACTGTTCTGTGGTCAGACAAATCAAAATTTGAAATTCTTTTTGGAAATCATAGATGCTGTGTCTACCAGACTAAAGAGGAGCGAGACCATCTGCCTTGTTATCAGTGCTCAGTTCAAAAGCCAGCATCTCTGATGATCTGGGGGTGCATTAGTGCCTATGGCATGGGCAACTTGCACATCTGGAAGGGCACCATCAATGCGGAAAAGTATATACAGGTTTCAGAGTAACATATGCCCCCATCTAGATGACGTCTTTTTCCATGAAGGCCTTGCATATTTCAGCAAGACAATGCTAAATCACATCCTGCATCTATTACAACAGCATGACTTCATAGTAGAAAAGTATGGGTGCTGAACTGGCCTGCCTGCAATCCAGACGGACTGTTGTTAAAAGAAGAGGGGATACTAAACAGTGGTAAACATGGCCCTGTCCCAACTTTTTTGAGATCTGTTTCTGACATCAAATTCAAAATTACCTTTTTTTTCTCAAAATAGTACATTTTCTCAGTTTAAACATTTGAAATGTTGTCTATGTTCTATTGTGAAAAATATATTGAGGTTTATGAGATCCACAAATCATTGCATTCTGTTTTTATTTATATTTTACACAGCATCCCTACTTTTTTGGAATTGGGGTTGTATTAGGTTGTGTTGTTGTTTTTTTTTAAACCCGAAAATTATTCTTATTGTTTTCACCTTAATTTATAGGTTGCAATTTTACAATAATGGTAGAAAATATCCTGACGTGATTTACCATGTAGTGACTTTAATAGGGGTGTGTAGACTTTTTATATCCACTGTGTTTTAGAGCAGATGTTTGTGTTGCATGTAATTTCTGACAGGTTTAAACTGGTAATGCGCTGTCCCACAATATTAAGTCCAGTTTTATTGGCTCCAAAACAGCAAAACATGAGACCAAATAGCTAAGATATGCGTAAAACACAACCTCAGTGTATAACCTGTTCCTAATATTAAATATGTACGACAAAAACTACTAACAATTTGCTTCCTATTGAAGGATACGCTACAACAAACAGAAGATTAAAGAATGTATACAAAAGACTTTTATATTTCCATACTAATCTTAATATATCTAGATTAAAAATGCTGTCCTCATAGACATTGTGACCTTTAATAAAGACCCTACTGCACTGTCAGTGAAGTGTGTATTCACTTTAAAGTCTGTCTGTGGTCCAGTCTCTTACAGAAAGGGGAAATTTCCATGACAAAGTTAAGCGAATTTGGTTTTGTTTTGTTTTTTAATCATCCCCCTTTATTGTAAGGTGGGTTTTTTGTTGTTATTGGTTTTTTTTTATTTTTTAGAATCATTAATCAGGTCAAATTCATGGTAATTATGTGAAACCAGGGATCTAAGATGTCAGCGAGGAGTAAACAAAAAGGTCTTTGATACGCATTTGCTATAGCAGAGCTGGCAGTAGACCTTACATTGGTTTATAACTAGTCAAATCTACCATGAAAGCGCCGAAAGAGCACCTGCCTCTCATAAGTGGCCGCTTATAGCACACCAGGGATAATGTATAGTGCAGTACAAACATTTCAATCAAATTCATTTTCCTGCACACACAAATACAATGTAGTTGATGCCTGCAGTATACAGTATGCCAGCACAAATTGATTTAATCAACCAGTAAAGATTTTCAAATACTGGTTTCTATAATGAATTACAAAAATTCAGTAGATATATTTATTTGTTCCAGAACTACTGCAATTACAGCTGTAAGGGGTGCAAAGAGCAAACGTGCCTATGGCTTTATGGAGGATTACATTTTCAGCATTTCGTGTTGCATGACCAATAAGAACTGGTAGATGCTGAAATGGAGATGATCAGATAAATTGGAGAAATGTGCCTGATGGATGTCCAAGTTCCATCCTGATAGATTTTTTTTAAAAACTGTATGTGGTTTGTGAAAGCTAGAAATAGAATTGTGTTCTACCATGAACAAAATTGAATCTACCATGAACAATCCTTGAATCATTATAATTCTTATCCTCTTGTTAATCAATAGAATGCATTGGGAAAAAAAATAACAACCCAAATATTCAGGGAAAGAGAGGTCATCAAGGCTTCAGGCAGCTAGCCTTCTGCAAAAATCAATTTATACTATTTGGCCTGAACATTATTACTGTTGCGTGGAAGAGGAAGTATTTAAATTTCTACATTTCTTCCATAGAAGTACAGGCTGAAACAAATGGCATGCCATGAATGGATAATTATCTCCAAAGGACTAAATTGTTTCACACAGACATGCCCTGTTCACTGCAATTCTCAACGTTGCACCAAATAATTTCAATACTATTAGACAGAGAAAAAAAAACAGCCAGAGAGAAAAAGCAGAGTATTTAAAAAATGCTCCAGCCCTGGCCAGAGTAATAAAAAAAATAAAGAAAACAACAATTGATACTGAAGGACCTTCATGAGAATAAAAGAGCACCTTTTTTTTTTTAATCTGACGATGCTTTCTATCTAAGAGAAGAAGCAGACAGAAACAGAAAGACTAATTGGTGCTTTGCTCTTCAATCTGTCCCACTGGACTGCTTTGCTATGGAACATTCCAGGCACAAAACCCAGTCCGATAGGAAATGGCTTTGCTGGGTTCAGGAACAGACAAAATCACACTGGGACACCTGGCTTTAAATTCTTAATTTGAATTTGTTTTTTTCTGTGGTAAAAAAAATTAAAATCCATTAAGATTATGACAAAGGTCAACTGATTTAAGCAGCTGGAAGCATTTTGTTGGATGATGTTCCTTTTTTAGGCTACTGTCAATCTTTCTGAGCAATGCTGACGGGTAATGGTATCCACCCAGCACTTCTTGGACCTTATCCAGCCCACTCACAAGGACATCAATTCTATTCTCAAATCTCCAATCAGTCAAACAACAACAGAGGTGCACTCAGTTTAGGAACACTCAGATTAGACTGCCGGCTAATCTGCTGGGTTGAAAAAACTCCTGCAAGTCAAAAACCTGAATACTGATTTCATATATGAAAAATGGTGAGCATAATTATCATCATCTCCAACAACTGACAATAACATTTATTAATAACAAACAGCTGGACTACGTGTTACAAAATTTTTTAAATGTCATTTTTGAATGGCCCTGTTAATCTATATGTTTTTTTTCTTACACTTTACAAAGTTTCCAAAAACTGATATTTATGCAATTTACAATGCGTTAACCACCCCACCCCCACCGCCATTACCGCAAGAATGCAGCACATGTGACTCGAATAGCTACATAATGAAGCGAGTCAAGTTACACTTCTGCTGTATCTTAATTTCTATGACCTCTTGCCCCATGAGGCGTAGTTAAGAGCAACTCCAGCATGAACACTGTGTACAGTAAACACCCCATCAGCCACCCTACCTCCACAGGCACAGAGTATACAACCATTTCCTATATACTTCAGAACAATCTCAGTGATGGCTTAATGATGTGTACAAGACTTAATAATCCCATTTTGGCATTCTTTTAGCTCATCATGAAAACACCCAGTTCAATTAGGAAAACGGGCCTGTATATTCAAATCTCAGCAAGATTATTTTCTCAAACATGTCTCAAATGTTTGTTTATAGAGGCTTGCATATCAAGACATCATGATGGAAGTCCTTGATCATATCATTTCATATTCCTAAGGTGTTGAAGACGGCTCAAGAGCAGCTTGAATTCTAGTAAGCCGATAAAACTATGTTGGGGTTTTTTACAGACATAGAAGAAAGAATGATGATAGTAGTGGAGGTAAGGCATTAATAGGACCCAACATACAGTACTTACAGATCTTCAGGAAGCTTAACATTGCTGGAAAAAGCTGTTGTGGCCAGAATAATATAGGAATGTACTGAATATACTCAACAGAGTACCAGCATTGTAGTTAATATGGGACTGATGTCAGAACAGGTCTGATCTTTTCCAAACCAATTCACTGAGGTGTTTTATTCCATGAAATTGTGTTACGCTGACTGACACAACACTGGCCTTGAACATAAACACGGGAGGCAACTTGTATTAAATCACCCCAACATCATGCATCTAAGGTTTCACATAACTTGATACCAGAATCTTGTGCAGAATTTTGAGAACAGTATCAGGTCCAAGCTCTAATATCAGTATAATGTGGACAGTGGAAAAAGCAGGGTTGGTGCATCTGTAGTCTTCAGAGGAACTGGATGTCTAGTAATCCAATGCAACCTTGAGTTAACGTCTGCTAGAGGAGTAGAGAAGCAAACATGATGAAGCTAATTAATGGTGCATGCATATATTTTGATCCATCCATTATCTGTGGCCACTTATCCTGTTCTACAGGGCAGCAGGCAAGCTGAAGCCTATCCCAGCTGACGATGGGCGAGAGGCGGGGTACACCCTGGACAAGTCACCAGGTCATCGCAGGGCTGACACAGACAACCATTCACACTCACTTTGGACTGTGGGGGAAACCGGAGCACCCGGAGGAAACCCACACGGACACGAGAAGAGCATGCAAACTCCACACAGAAAGGCCGTCGTCGGCTGCTGGGCTCGAACCTTCTCGCTGTGAGGCGACAGAGCTCAGATTAGGCCATACTCTCCAACACACAGGGGGAAAGAAATGTCTTTTAGGCCATAACTTACTTGAAAGCGAAGAAGAGAGAGCAGGTCCCGACTATGACTATGGGCGAGAAGCCGGGTACACCCTGGACAAGTCACCAGGTCATCACAGGGCTGACACAGACAACCATTCACACTCACTTTGGACTGTGGGGGAAACCGGAGCACCCGGAGGAAACACGAGAAGAGCATGCAAACTCCACACAGAAAGGCCGTCGTCGGCCGCTGGGCTCGAACCTTCTCGCTGTGAGGCGACAGTGCTAACCACTACGCCAAGGTGCCGCCCCAAAACCCACCCATATGCTATAAAATACACAACATTTCTCAGGTTTCCAATAATCTACTGGAATAAGAGAGCACAAAGAAAGAAAGAAAGAAAGAAAGCTTCCAGGTCATGGTGTTGATCTGACTGACTTCTTCAAGAAGCTCAGATTAGGCCATACTCTCCAGCACACAGGGGGAAAGAAATGTCTTTTAGGCCATAACTTACTCGAAAGCAAAGAAGAGAGAGCAGGTCCCGATGATAAGAAAGAGTGTGAGGTAAAACACTCCCTTCTGTCTTGCCATCATCACTCGGCCATCGCAGCAGAAAGTGTTCTTTCCTGGCAGCTTTTCCCATTTCCGCATGACCTTTTTCGGAATCATGACCGCCGACATGCTGACACTTTCTATTTCAGATGAATGGTTTTGAGATCCTGGGGGCCACTTGTGTTTCTTACTAATCACTGCGGGTTACTAGTGAAATCAAGGAAACAAAGCAGATACAGACTACAACAAGGCGGACTGATTAAAGAGTGTCAGAAGGAAGGCGTAAATGTGGAAGCTTTTCGCACAAATCCAAAATGTCCGTGGATTCACATGTTCAGAAGGCTTCAGGAGATCAGATCAGATCAGATCCTCATTCAGGCTGTAAGCCATGAGTCGGACAGGCTGGAGGCGGTGTGTCTCTGCTTATCTAGGAATCTTCACCGGACAGCGCTGTGGTTTCATGCGATTCGAACCCAGTCCTTTCCCAGAGACGCAGCTTTCCCATGCCAGTGTCCAAGCGCATAACCGTGCAGGAAGCAAAAATCATACATAAAAAAAAATATATATATATATATATATATGTATATGTGTAAGAATCTCGTTCAGGTTAAAAAAGAAAGGTGCAATAGCTTAATAATAAACACGTATCCTGCAGTCAGGCACAGCTGGAAACTGGACCTTGACCGACTGACATTCATGTCATGTCATTTAGACTCATAGCGCAGTAAACAGACGCGTCCCATACACAACCCACAGCTCTTCTTCTTCCAGAAATACTGAAAGAAAATCTTTCAGTTTTTGCAAAAATAATAAATTACAGATGGGTCTGTACTCGCGGAATTTTCTGCGCCAGACGGAAAGCTGGATTGTGAATGGGAGCAAAAGGAAACACGCCTAGATTGAACCGACTCATCTTAAAGGGCCAGAGCTTGACCGAGCGTCCAGGAACAAAGGAAAATCTCTCTCTTTTCCATCCTGTTACTCAGACTCGTATTCAAAACAGCAACAGACTTTTGCCTATTACGTAATACCACCGATACCTTCCTAATTCTTTGCAGGTAGCGTCACATTCATGTTGTATTAGAGAATATTTCCTGTACACTCTAAAAAATAATGATATAATAATAATAACCCAGTGGTGTAGTGGTCCCTGGAGAAGTGGGGATACTCTAAATTCTAAATTCACGCCCTTTTTTAAGCAGCCCATACCGCAAAGGATAAACGCTTGTTTTGTAAACAGTGACATGTAAGACCTCTATTTAATTTACCCAAAAATAGGCCAGTAGT
>JAOANJ010000027.1:30737518-30748612 GCA_026413345.1 Ariopsis seemanni
TCCCATAAACACACTCCTAAACCTTGTGGACAGCCTTCCCAGAAGAGTTGAAGCTGTTCTAGCTGCAAAGGGTGGACAGATGTCATATTGAACCTTATGGATTAGGAATGGGATCTCACTTAAGCTCATATGCAGGTGAGCGAATACTTATGGCAATAAAGTGTATATAGCTTCACTGCTGCAGTAATTTTCATTCATGTTTATGGCCACTCTGGACCACCACACGGCGCTAATCCAGGGCTGTTCACACAACCATCGACTTCAAAACTCCTCTCCTGTGGGGATTTCTGGTGAACCATGGCAACAGTGTGGAGCAGCTCGCTTGTCATGTGACTTCCGATCAGCTGGGCTGATTTTCAGCCTTTTATAACGCCAGCTTCAGCTGCTCAGTCAGGTGTCGCTGCTCCTTTTTGTTTTTTTTTTTAAATTTCACACACTTGGTTTTCGAGGAGCTGTGTGGCGGACTGACCGCGGATATGTTTCGCTGTGTTTGCTTGTTCATTTTGCTTCCTTCGTGTGGTAATTATCTGTCCCTTTTAATTTGAATTCTCCATTGTAGTAACTTCTAATTCAGTGAAATTTGAGGCCCGGATGCTAACGCTGGCTAGCATAAATAGCTTCCTAGTGTATTGGCAAAGCGGGCAGCTCGCTATTAGTTAACAGTTGTTGTTTTTTAACGTGTTTATTTAAATGTTTTGACGAGTTGTTTACTTGTAGAGTGCAGTTATGTTTGCTTGTTGAAATCTGACCCGGTTTGATGGCTCCTAGCTAGCTGTTTGTAGTCTCAATATTTCAAGCAAATGTTTTGCTAATGGTCAGTGAAATTGTTCTATTTTAATATAACATGCTTGTAGTAAAGAGTGGTTTTATTTTATTTTAATCTCACTCATTTTTACTTCGGTGGGTAACTTGTTATTGCCCTGTCGTTAAGGTGTTTAGCTTTAAGTGGGCATGTGACCTGCTGAAGCTTTTCCTTGCCAGTCTTTATTCGACACCATGTGACCAGGAGCACTTGTCATTTGAGTAGCCTCCTGTAAAATGTCTCCAGCTAATCACTTATATTGATCTATTTAGTCTAAACTGAAATCCCTATAATGTGACCTTTTAGTGTCCATTGTGCTGTGTCAGGAGCACATTTAGTAAACAGCTGATTTCTTCTCTGCTGCACAACTGAGACAGGAAATCATTCCTACCTGTTGCTGTACAATGCTACTGTATAACTGTGGTACACTGTCTTACCATATATCCTTAACTCTGGTGCGATATAGGAATCATTTTGTGTGTATAGTCACTTCAATTTGCCTTTAAGTTATTGAACTTTATTTTAAGTATTTTAGACACGTTTATTACTTTTGACTCAGGAGCTTGGTTACAAATATGAATTTCCTTCTGGGGATTAAAGTGATTCTGATTCTAAACTGCATTGCACTTTGATGTTGACAAACTGCAGCCAGGGACAGAAGCACAGGTTTTGGGTGTAATATGCTTGCTTGTGCCATTTCACTCATGTTCGTGTCCTTTTAAAACATTACCCCTTAAATATTGCTAGCTTGTTAAGTTCTTGGACCATGGGCTATTTCAAAATAGACATCCGGTCTGTACTACAGTGATCTAATCTACTGAAGTTAGAGATGCTGACTGATAGCTGTGACTTGTTAACCAGTGGTATTAAAATATACTCTTAGGCTGTACAAGTGTCTGTGATCTGCTAAATAACAAAACGAATAATCTAATGGGTTTATTTACTTTTTTTTTTTAGCTGTGCACATAACCGTATAACCAGACCATGAGGATTCACCTTGTGTTGCTGTGAACGGAGTAAGATGGATCGATGGGGCTACATGAGAATTTGACCAAATGTGTTGTCCTTACTTTGTAAAGTCTTCTTGGGTTCATGAAGGGTGCTATATAAATTAAACTTGTTAAAGCAAATTGTAGCCAGACTTCCTGGCGAACAAAACGAAGACCCCCACTGAATCCTCTGGTGCTGGATGCATGGTGTTGAATATTAATTAGCTAAGAGCCATCTTTATTTAAATGTTAATTATGAACATGCCTAATTGAAGGAGCAAAATGGGCTTTTTCCGGAGGAAGCACATATGGGCTAGGGACTTTCTATTTTGCCAGGCTGGAGTCTAGCAAGGTTCAATTTTACCACCAACTAATGATCTGTGTGGGAAATGACAGGTTCCTGATGGTCCTTACAGCAGAATCAAAAGTCCAGGGGTTGGTACAGGATCTGAGCCAACTCCTCCCTATTAGCTTGAACGATCACCCTAATCCACCCAGTGCTGTGCAACATGAAACAAACATTATCCAATCTGAAATATGCATGCTCCACCAGCACTGCCAAGATGGGAGTTGCTGGTTTGGGTCTGACTCCACCCCATGGACTTTGTTTTGCCCTAAGGGGATTTTTGGGGGTTTCTCTCAGTTCATGACCTGGTTTAGAGACCAGATTCATGATTGTTACTACCATAGTTTGTCTTAATCTAGATCACCTGATCCTACTAATCAAGGTCTTTAGATAATCTTAAGTGTCTTTGCCAGGTAGGTTGTCTGGGAAGAAATGCTGATCTTTAGAAATGACCTTATTCACAAGTTTGTCTTAATACATGAGCTGCTACCCATGTTGGTGGTTTTTGCTTTTGTTGGGGACAGAAGTTCACTTGCTAGATAAAATCAGTATAAGCATGCAGTTGGGTGTTTTGCGTATGGCTGAAATGTGAGTTTAATACCTCCAGTTTCTTTGCTCTTTTGTAGTTCTTGGGCAGGCTGATGTGCTTCTAGCAACACCTTCCAATGATCAGCCAGTTTGGGAAGGTAACTATGCATCTGTAGTCTTGCCTACCACAGAAGGCTCTGCCAAAGCTGTGATTGCAACCACTCCTGAGCCATATGTGCTGGATGGTACAACTTCCCAGCCTGCTGCGGACAGCAGTGATGCAAAAGAAAAATCAACTCAGCAGTCTAATGCTACAACTGTTGCAACGACGGCTGCGCCAACCCCTCAGCCCACCAATGCAACGACGGCTGCGCCAACCCCTCAGCCCACCAATGCAACGACGGCTGCTCCTACAACTCCACCGCTGCCCAAGATTGGTGACTATGTTGTCCGGGCTGAGTGGAACTCCTCTGCGTGTCTGATGGCAAGGATGGGTTTGCAGTTTAGCTTCAGAGTGGTATGTATATTCTGGCACAGTTATGAGCTGTTACAAGCTATTCAGTTCCTTTGAATATGACTTGTGCCTTTTTAAATGTTACCTTGTGTCTTGTTTCCATTCAGGGAGACAGCTTTCAGACAATAAATCTTAACCCAAATCCTAATGTGACTACCACCAGTGGAACTTGTGGAAACAATGGCAGTGACTCTGCACTTGTACTTAAATCTGACACAGTTACTGTCCAGTTTATCTTCACCATTGTAAGTATTAAGTATGCTTGGATCAGTGTACATTTGGCTGTTTAGATTTTGTACAAGGTCTGCAAAATTGGAGAACTAAAATGTTCAGATTACACTCCCTTTGGGTTTAATCAAGCTGGTCAACCACTCCTGGTACTTTTTTTTGAAGGATATTGGTGTACCATTTAATCCACCCATGTCATGCTTATCTCTGACATTTTATAGCACTCAAGCAAATTCTTCATGCGTTCCTTGAATTTGACTGTGGTACCTGGAAGTGGTAAGTATCTTTTCAATGTGCAGCAATTGGTGTATTTTCTTCATGGCTGTCTCTGCAGTGACTTTCTTGCTAATCTCCCTTTGGTCACAGGCCCCTCTTTCACTGCTGTCAATACTAGCTTATCTCTGTGGGAGGCGTCAGTGGGGAGCTCATACATGTGCAAAAAGGAGCAGAGCTTCAACATCACAGACGCTCTTATTTTGAATACATTTAACCTCCAAGTTCAGCCATTTGGTGTCTTAAATGACAAATTCAGCACAGGTAAGATTTTGCCACTTGTAAAACTTGAGTCTCACTCAACCATGTGACTGTGTATAGATATCCCATTTTTAATCAAGTTTTCCATGCCTCTTGGTTTGTTTGTCTGGTAATGTGAAATTGCAGCCTTATCATGTTCATCTTTTCTCTGCCTGCAGCCCATGAATGCTCAGTGGATGACACCAGCCTCTTAATCCCAATCATTGTTGGCGCAGCTCTGGCTGTCATGATTCTCATAGTAGTGATTGCATATATGATTGGTCGACGAAAGACCTATGTTGGCTATCAGACCCTGTAATGAAGTTCCTGAATCACAAGTTACTTCATTAATTCAGGTTCTCTAACGTAATCCTGGGGCAACTGCATCTGTTAACCTTTAATTGGCTAGGGCTGCACTGTCAGATTTCTATTGTTTAATGTGATTACTAATTTGGCAGCTCCTTAGATTCCATGTACTAAAATCTGAAGTGTGATGTGTCTGTTCTAGAATCATCAGCCCTGGCGATGCTCTGTTTTCCCCAGTTTTCTTGTACATCCTCATCTTTGCCTTTATTACAAGCAAGTGAAAGGTCATATTTTCTGCAATTGGAGCTCTCAAATTCTGTGACACTTTGCTCTATTTGTTTAGAGAGATTGGTCAAGTCATGTGGCAATTCCACTTTCATAGCTTTATAGTAGACCTTGCACTTTCTTCTGTTGCAGTGGCTTTTTCTCTTCTCCCCCTCTGTGTACAAGGACATTAAGATGTACACTTGTTTTTGGGTCAGGTGAGAGGTTTATGGTTTGTATGATGCCATGTGGCATTAAATTGCACACTTCAGTTTCAGTGTCATCTTGTCAAATTGCTTTATCAGCTTTGGAATAAGTTTCATAAAGGGAAGGCATTGCTTAGACAGTCTTTGGTTGCTCTGTATGTGAAGGAACCAAACTGGGTGGAGAGGAATACATACTTTCTATTGCATGTCTGAGTTACCTTTGCTGCAGGATCAGTTAATGTTTGGGACTTTCCCCTCCAACCTAATACTCTGTAGTAGTTCCACTGGTTAACTAGCTGCTCAGTTTAAACTTGAAGTGCAGTCTTCATCTGCTGGGTTTACTCTAAGAATTTAGACTATTGCATGAATATTTGACTGGCTGGCAGTACATGCAATCTTCATACAGCCTGAGGGTTTTAAGGTAATTCAGACTTTGGGGGAGGAATAAGTACCAAAAAGATGTGCATGTGATCAAACGACTTTTGGATTTGATGCAGTTTTCATTTGGGTCCTAAAGTTTTGTATAACTAACTTTGGGTTGGAACATTAACTTCACTTTGAAACTGTGTGCTGTGGAGCTTTCAAACACTGTAGCATAAACGGTGAATAGGCATCCTATTGAATGCTTGTATTTTCATGTCTCTATCCAAAGTAGCTTTTTAAATTTCACTTCATATTACTTTTGGTCTGCATTTGATTCCATGTTGCTGAGAATCATTTTGTATCCACATTCTTTCCCCACTGACCTCTCAACTCCTGTTCATGCTAAACTAATTGACCTGTTGCTGTCTGATCAGTTTGGCGATTAGTCCTTCACGCATTGCTTAATGAAGGTGCAGTTAAGATCTAAAGATGGATGGACATGTCAAATTTCCGGCTTGCTGATTTTTATGCAATGTAATTTAATAAAGGGAATTCTAACTGGCACAAAATATTTAATAAACTGGTCATTGAAACAGCTAGTCATTAAGTGACTCATGGCATGTTTTCTTTAGTGTAGTCTAAATGCTGTTAGATGAGCCATTTTTGTCAAGTGTTCCCTTCATCAGTTTCACAATGCGTGCTCTCTTTCTCAGCTGAGGATTGCAAGGCTGATGAAGCAGGAAATTTCATCGTGCCTATTGCAGTTGGAGTTGTCCTCATTGTTCTTGTCGTGCTTGTCTTGATGGCCTATCTTACTGGACGGCAGAGAAGCAGAGTCACTGGCTATGAGCAATTCAAATAAATGATGCTCTTGATTTTGTGCTGTTGGTACTACACTACATCTGACATGGGTTTAAAAATTGCCCCATAATGTGAACTTCAATTCTAATACCTGGCTTTTATGTGCATCTAAAAGGGCTCTTAATTTTCCCTTAAGCCAGCCCTCTGCTATTGAGGTCTGGCTCTTTCTTTCTTTTCTCCCCTTCTTTCTGTAATACCCTAACCTTTTTTCTTCTTTCCCCTGGCAGTGGAGGAGTGCTTTCTGGATACTGATTTAAGCTTTGTGCCGATTGCTGTTGGCCTGGCTCTTGGCTTCCTAATCATCCTTGTGCTCATCTCTTACCTGATTGGTCAGAAGAAGAGCCACACTGGGTACCAGTCTGTGTAACTCTTCCTGCCACCCCCCCCCAAAAAAAAAATTGTATTCAGTGCTTTGCCTATAATCTTGAGCTTGTCCTGTGCTCTGCAACTGGTCCTCCTACTCCCATCTTGCAAGTACCTACTGCTTCTGTGAAGTCCTCACTTGTCTGCTGTCTGTTTTTTAAATTGGCTTTACCCCTTAACAAGCAGCATGCCATGTTGCTACAGCATCACTGGGTTGGATATTGTTAAACTAATCCCTGGCCTTGCACTGAGTGCTTAAAATGCATAGAGAAAAATGATAGCTCCTTCAAGATTTTGATAAATTGTGCTATATCCATGTGCTTAATTTTCCCCTTCAGTGTAAATGGGTGGGGTTTTTTTTTTTTTTTTTTTCCTCCCTGTACAACTTGGGCATGTATCACTAATTTTGTGTTGGAAAGAAAAGTCTAGTACCGCTTGCACTTGGTACATTGTAAGGAAAAAAGGGACGCTACTATTTGCAGTGAGTATTTGTAACTAAATTTCTCAACCCACTAACCTCCCTCTTGGAACAGTTAATATAATGTGGGTCAGTTGGCCAGAAGTGCTTGATTTTTATTGGGCTAGGCTTTTAGTCAAGACTCGCTCCATCTGGCAGTGGACCTCTTATTTGCTCCATTCTGTTGACTATATCTCTAAATGTGTATGAAGTCAACCCTTAAATATTGTGTGCCTTTTTCACTTTTGTTCCTTAGCGTCACTAGAAGGTTCAATAAAATGCCTGACTTTGGTATCTTGGTCTGTTTTTTGCATCAAATACTTAATGCAACTCCTTGATCACACTTCTAGTTAAGGGTCATGTGAATTGACCTAGAATGATTGTAAAAGCTGAATCTGAGCAATTTGTTGTGCAAAGTTCATTAACAGATTATTAAATAGCTTATGAAATTAAGCACTGGCCTTTATTTGCCAGTATAAGTTTGGAACCGCTCCCTGCTCAGCTTTGTTTTACTGCTGCATTGTTTAATTTCTGCTATAGTCAATAAAAACACACTTCATTTGGTTAAATCTGGTCCATCTTTATTTTTATACGCCTAGAACATTAGGAGTGCTTGTTTTAAACATGAGACATTTGTGCTGTTCATGGTGCTCAATGAACCACCACCAAAGAATTTACACTTTCCCTCTAGCCATCAGTTAATAACTAATTATACCATGTCAATTACGCAAAGACAATTAATAAATAATACTGATATCTTTCTCACAGAGAACCAAAAGTATAGTATTTTCACCTTGAGTTTGTGGTTCTGTATATGCAGTCATGTAAAATGTAGGGGATTTTCAGTGTAAATCCAGCAAAAAATAACTTGATCTGAAGCATTGTTCCACACTTTAGAAAAATATATTTAAGACAATTTTAGTTGTGAAAAGAAATCTAGTGAAATGTCAATTTTTATTGCAAAGGAAGGCCATTCAAGCTTTAAAGTGCATATCATGGGTAAATTCAGGAGCAAGATCAATGTAATTCTCCTATTTTATTAAACTTTGGTCAAATATGTTTCATTTTTGTGCATTTTTTTTTTTTTTTTGCCTTGCACAATACCAGAAAAATTCAGTTGTAATTGAGCCATTTGAGGCAAATTCGTCTGCCTCTGAAAAAACTTGGCATTTGGATTTCCTGGGCAACGTTGATTTTCATGATGTCGCAGGCGGGACACCTCCCTCTGAATCCTACGTCAGCACTGGCTTGTTTGAGAGAACGACCTGTTTTCTGCAAGTTTTTTCAACGTTGTCACAATTTATTAAAATGCTTAACAGATGCATCATAGGAGGGTGTAGCAACACTAATCTTGATGGGATTAGTACTCGTCGTTTTCCAAAAGACTGGACAACGAGAGAGAAATGGGAGTGCTTTGGGCGAGGCACTTGGAAGCTGAGGACCAAGTAGAGCCGAGAAAAAGACCAAGAAAATCAGCAATTCACAAGTTTGCTGTTGCTAGGGTAAGAAATAATTGACCGCTCATATTCTTCATCCAAAGGTGAAGTAACATTGCGCTCACATGACAATTCCATATTGCAATGCAAAATCACTAGCTGCTAAACTTGGTCTACACAGGCTGTGCACTGAAACCGTGCAAGCTCGCCCACCCTGCTGGCGCTTCCGCAGGTAATGTCACGAATCTGGCTCCAGATGCACTTTTCTGCTGTAGACAGATAGCCTTGTGCAAAATTACCCTTCTGGATGAGTGTGTAAAGGGACATGCTTTCATATTTAAAAAAAAAAAAAAAAACCGCAATTGGTCCAGGATATGCACTTTAACACAACTGAAGGGGGGATCTTAAATCTCGCTTCATGCTGGAAACCTTTTGCAGTTGAGTTCAAATTGGCTGCCAATTATTTAATACTGTTTTGATCTTTTTTAAACTGTGTGCATATTTGTCATGTGATTTTTAGTGAGAAGAATTTGCCATAGGAGAATTTTGCAGTTGATCAGTAACCCACATCTTGGTATGCACTTTTTGCCTTTTTTTTTCATAGTGATTTGTTAATCACGTATATGGCTTCAGAGCTAAACATTTCTTAATTTGTACAAAAGGAAAAAAACCAAACATACAACTGACTTTAGATATTTTAGTAAACTGACCCAATACTGACCCTCTTTACTGTACAGTGTATATCTACATTTTAACACATTTGGCTCACAACCTAACTTTGATTTTTTTTTTTCTTTTTACTTAAAGTAGCAAATTAATGTATGATCAACAATTTATGCTCTTGCACTATTCTAAATTATATACTGCAATGTTTTGCTCTTAGTAGCCTACTGGGGCGTTTTGTAAGCATGTATGTGCTAAACACAAGTAAAAGGCACAGTGACAGGGAAATGGGTAAAGATGGTACATTTGACTATTTTAATCACAATGTACACAGAAGTTTGTTTAGCCCCATTGCATTCCTACTTCCACACTATGCACCAACTTGTAGATTAAAAGACACACTACCAAGGAAGCGGTCGGTTGGTGAATCATTGATTATCCCCTTGCCGTTTAGTTTACACTGCATGTGCAGATGAGCATCAAGCTTGAGATTGGGAAAGCGAACAGCCACCAGAGGAGAAGTGTAGTTTACCTGTACACAATTTAATGAGATTAAAAATCATATTGTAAAATTAAATCATGATATTCATGACAATGAGGTTATCTTTCTTGGACATTCTGACTGTTAATTAAATTGAAATCTGAAAATGCCTTTTTTTTTTTTGGTAACATTTCAGAAATAAATATTCATTTAATAATTAAGCTAAAGTGTTGTGTGTCTACTTACATGCCTGAGCTTCCCATAATAAGGATAATACATCAAGTCAAAAATATTTTTTGGATAGAATTCTACTTCTCCGAGCTCCTCAGGCATCCCTTTCTAGACAGGCAGAAGGAAATATAAAGATTATGACCATAAACACACATCCGTGCATGCTCTCAATGCATACTGACTGCTCAAGACCTAAGATGTACAAATTCACACCAAAAATGCAGCTTGCTATAATCTTAATATAATATTACTCACTTTAACAGCACATGTCACATTCACTGGAGTACCTTGACCTGGTAGATAGCCAAGAATCTACAAAATAAAAGTGAATAAAAACAAAAAATGGATGCATTTTAAATAGATTCAGTCATCCACTTTACAAATTGGTAAA
Source organism: Ariopsis seemanni (assembly GCA_026413345.1). NCBI lineage: Eukaryota > Metazoa > Chordata > Actinopteri > Siluriformes > Ariidae > Ariopsis > Ariopsis seemanni. The sequence continues at coordinate 30,747,461 of JAOANJ010000027.1, forward strand.
TCAATCACACCCAGTTACGGATGATGGATAAATCAATCACAATACAAATACAAATCCCCCACTGGAATAATTTTGTGCATATGCACATTGCATGAATCATTTTTAATAGTTATTCATTTTAAGAGCAAGATGTGGCTCAAGGCACAAGAAATAATTATAGTCAGTCTGGTTTTTTTTTTTCATATTCCATTCACTTCCTTTCTTTGTTTTCTTAAAATTCGTTTCTTCTTTTTTTAATTATGCACTCACTCTGTTCATTTTGAGGAGGATGCAGGGCTTTCCATCAGCGTAGCCAAAGTCTTTTTGCTCCATGCCTGAGCATGGTCCCAGCGAAGACCTCTTAAACTGGCATGCTTGTCTCTCAGCACTCTCCTCCAGGTTGTCCTGCATGAAGTACATGCCCTGCTTGCATTCAATGTTACGCCTTTTCTGAACTGTGTCATCATAGGCTGGAGACATGCAGTACAGGAAGAGAGAGAGAGAAATAAACAAACCACACAATGACTAAACACCCTATAAGGCCTCTCAGTCTAAAGGATCAGCACAAAAGTGGGCCCCAAGCAGCCCAGTGTGACTGTGCTTAGCGTACAAAAGGGATTCCCCTTCCTCTATTTCTCGAAAGCTAAGCAAAGTTGCCACAATAAAGAAAAGTGTACAAGGAGGAAGATTTGTAGATGCACACTTTAAAGAAGACAAGACTTCAGGCCATGAGAAGCACCTTTTCGACAACACTCACGTTTAAGCTGAATCTCCAGCGCTCTTGCGTATTTCTTCCATGAGCTGCGATCAGAGGCATTAAAGGTGATTTCAAATCCATGGACAACATCTACATGTGGCAGCATTATCATACCTGTTGGTTTGGTTTAAAAAAAAAAAGGATTTAATTAAATTATTTTAATTTCAAGAACATGCATATTTTGCACAAATGAAAATATAAAAGGCTTGAATAGCTTCTCAAGCTTCTAAGATTTGTTTTTCATGCAAAAGAGAATAAAGTATTGATGCACCAACACCAGAGATCATTAGCCAACAATTTACACTATTTTGATAGCCTTTCTCAAGGTACTGATATTATTATCTCGTCTCATCTCATTATCTCTAGCCGCTTTATCCTGTTCTACAGGGTCGCAGGCAAGCTGGAGCCTATCCCAG
>JAOANJ010000027.1:31393986-31404606 GCA_026413345.1 Ariopsis seemanni
GTATCTATCTATCTGTATCTATCTATCTCTATCTATCTATCTATCTATCTGTATCTATCTATCTATCTCTCTGTATCTATCTATCTATCTATCTATCTGTATCTATCTATCTATCGGTATCTATCTATCGGTATCTATCTATCGGTATCTATCTATCGGTATCTATCTATCTATCTATCTATCTATCTATCTATCTATCTATCTATCTACTGGTATCTATATGCCTATTTGTTCTTGATGTATTGAGATTTTAGTTGGTGTCATGACATCAGTCTTACATCATCCCAAAAAAAGGAAAGCTCAGATTGGCAGGGCCTTACGATGAGACCTGTGGCGGCTCTTGTGCACTTTGTCCAGTTGCCTCACTAGACTCGGGGGTGTTAGGCTAAAATTCAATCTGGAGGGTGTTACTGCCTGTTTCTAATCAGAATGTTACTACACTAAATGTCCCTTTCTGAAATATGAGCTTATGCAAGCTGCTAGCTATTCAATTGTGTCAAATTCCTCATTTTTACTGATTTCAAAAGGTTAAACACAGTGTTATACAGACACTATGATTTATTAATGTTAACTGGTCTCATGTTTGCAACCATTCATGCCAAGTCAAGGCAAATACACATATAAGAAATGATGATAATTGGAGATGACTTTTTCAAAATGTGGTCCAGATATCAGGCTTTACAGATGAGGGACCAGGCTCTCATAAATTTTGTCAAACTGGTGCCAAGTTACTCTTTTACACTCTAAAGGGCAATAACATTTCATGTGGCTTCAAAGAATTTGTTAACAGTGGTGGCAGATAGCATGCAGCATCATCTCTGTCTTCTGTTAGAAAAGGGAGAACTCCAAACTTACTTAGGCCGCCCACAAGTGAGCCTGCTGTCTCACGCGCCAGTCATCCCAATTGTCCTCATCCCAATTGTTCCTCTTTCGTGTTGACACCAACATGATCTTTCAGTAAGTCAACTGAATGTCTTGATTGGTCTACCACGATGTCTTCAACCATCCACAGGCTCCCACAGTAAGACTTTGTCGGCTGCAATCTTAGAATGACCAGCAACACCCATTCTCCTGACAGCTATTTTGCTACAAATAGATGGTAGTTCTCCATACAGAACTGTATTTGGAATGTGATCTTGCCATCTGACATTGAGTACCATTCTTAGCATTCTTGTATAAGTACCATTTAGTGACCGTTCAAGTTGTTTTGCTAAAATCCAGCTTTCTGATCCATATAATAGCACTGTTTTGACTGTAGCAATGAAAAATGACACCTTTACACTACGGGATAAATTAGATTTCCACACAGTTTTCATTTTATCCAGAGCTTTCCTCGCTAATGCTTTTCTAATTTTTCTGTCTTACTCAGAAGATTGTACCCAAACACCAAGATATTTAAAGTCACTTACTTCTTTGAAGTTTAGCCCTTTGGCAGTTTTACGGGGGACATGTGGAGATGGCACATTGAGAGTCATGAATTCCGTCTTCTTAGCATTCAAGTGAAGTCCTACTTTCTTACATTTGTTTTCTACACTTGTCAGAATTTACTATGCTTGTTTCATTGTGTTAAACAATAAACTACAGTACTATCGTCTGCATGGTCAAGATCGGTTATTGTCACTGCTAGATATCTAGACGAACGTCTAGGTGTGATGGTAAAACCTAGATTGGGTTCATGATTATTGATAGCATTACGTCAAGCATAATGAAGAACAATAATGAAGAGGTACGGTGCAAGGGTATCGCCTTGCAACACACCAGCTTTGATCTCAAATTAATTTGTGATTCCATCTGGAGAGAGGACTCTTGCACGAGTGTCTGTGTACATCAGTTTGATTGTGTTTAGGAGACGTGGTGGAATGTCATATGCTTTGAGGATCCTAAGCATTTTGCCTCTGTGGATACTATCAAATGCTTTCTTGAAATCGATGGAACGGAGGACAACAGACAGGTTGTCCTTTTTCGTTTCTTCAATAATTCTACGGAGTGCTATAATTTGAGAGAGCGTTGAATGGCTTTTCCGAAAACCATTTTGATTGAATCTTAAGTGAGAATCAAGCTTTTCTCTGATGCAATTTAGGATTATACAATTCATTAGCTTGGAGATAATACAAGTTAGACTTATTCCTCTATAGTTGTCTGTTAAAGAGAGATCACCTAATTTTGGGACAGGTTGTATGTTTGATAATGACCATTGTTTGGGTCTTAGTCCATTCATTAAAGCGTTGTTTCAAAACTCCAAAATAATGTCATCAAAATCACGGTTTTTGATTGCTTCTGGTGATATACCATCAGGTCCTGGACTCTCTCTATTCTTTAATTTTCTTTTAACTTTTTGAAGCTCATCGTTTGTAAATGGACAATCTTCGATATTTAGATTGTTAATTACTGTTGGAATGCTTTCATTTTCATTGTCTGCTGTTGGTTCTTTACCGAGCAGGTTACTAAAATTATTTAACCAGGATTTTACCCTTTCTTGTACATTGGCTCCACGGATTTGTCCTTCCTTAGTTTTCTTACGCCCTGTTATTTCTTTGATCATGCGCCAGGCTTCTCCATATTTTGCTTCATGATGGCAACGTTCTACTCAACTTGTCATTTCTTTTATTTCTTGTCCTTTTAATTTATCGTATGTTTCAAAGAGTGTCCTTTTTGCAGAGTTTAATTCTTCGATGTTGTCCAAATTTCATTCTTGGCTCAGATTCTGGTTTGCCTCAGCTACATGTTTTCTTGCTCTTACAATATCCGGATGTAAAGATCTTGATAAACGTTTTGCCTTTATTTTCACTGGCACAAATTCTTTCATTTCCTCATAATTACCTTGAATAAAATGTTCATCGTGGTCAGTAATATCTTGAATTGTATTTAACTCTTGAAATCGGTTCGGAATTTCCACTGCATAATTCGTTTGTAAGATCAGAATTTAACAAAAATGCATTCCAATCGTATTTTGCTTGCTGGTGGGATTTTGATGCTCTTAAGCTTAGTTTTATTCTTGTGGTGACAACTCTGTGATCTGATTCTACTGTTCTGAAGGAGCTGTATGCTTGGGAATTTTGAATAGAATTTCTCCATTTCTGACGAACTAATATGTAATCAAGCTGTTGGCGTTCACCAGTCCCTCGATCTTGAAAAGTCTCCTCTTTTTCTTGTGAAATTGACTGTTGGATGCAATTAAATTGTGTTCCATCATAAATTCTACAAGCAATTCTTTGTTTCTGTTAGAGATGGGATGAAACGAAAAGGGTACATCTTCAGGTCCAAGTCGAGCATTAAAATCAGTAAGAATTACAAGGAAATTATGCGCTGGAACACTTTGTAGGACTGAGCGTAAGTCATCATAATACTGTTCAACCTCTTCTATAGCTGCTGCATTAGTTGGCGAATACGTAGCTATCACTGTTGTTAGAGGACTGCTTTCAAATTCTGCAAGAATAATTCATTCTGAATGCCCATGAGTTTTTCTGAGAGCTTTACATGCATGAGCACTTAGCATAATGCCAACTCCCCCTACTGATGCTTGCATACTGTCCCTCCAGGCTGATGATATAAGGAAGTAACTATTTTCAACATTCTCTAATTCTAATATATTTGGATCCTGGAGTACTCTTCCATGCTCTTGTATTCCAATAATATCAATCTTTTAAGTTTTCAATGCAGGGAACTAATTCTATAGTTTTTGCCTCCTCTTTTAAAGTATTAGCGTTAATGCTCGCCATTTGAAATGGCCTCCTACAGCGCAGTAGAGCTTTGGACCTGTTACTGTCATCCAATGAATCCCTCCCAATAGGGTACGCCATCATTTTGCTCAGCTGTTGCTGAGTCATCGGTATTGTCCACAGCGAAAATGACAGTGGAATTTACTGTTTGATTCATTTAGGCTTGACTAAGCTATTAATCGTTGCGGTCGCTACTCCACCCGATGATCCAGTTTTTTACATCTTTGGTGAAGAAGCAGATTCATTAGGGATGCTTAGCTGTAGGACACTACTCAAATGAGCTTAAACCAGGGTCTAGCAGTTATTTCTCCTTCGCTTGTTGGTCCGTCGAAGAAAAATCTAGGTTCACGTCTGCACTTTCAGCCATTGGAGTGAGCTGGTTATACCGCCAGAGATTTGGTCCCATATGTAAACTTAGCCTGGAGTTAACAAAGCTCGCTGCAGTTACCGCCCCTCAGCTGGATCTCCCTTGAGGAAAACCCTGGACCTATTACACATGGAGTTGCCTTCTTAGTCCTGTGCAAACTGTGATGCTTGAAGAACTCCAAAGAGAGGTCTGCTATTCCATTTCTTGAGAGGCCTGAGATATTGATCTCACATGTAGGAATCAATCATTATCCTGACTCTGACCTTTGTCTAAACTTCCTCATAATAAGGAGATGAAAAATATTTTTGGGTGATGAATCAACATCGTTATTCCACAAACTGATCAGGAATGTGACCTTCCAGAGTTTTGTTCAGCCTGATTCACTGTGTCAATAATTCCGAGCTCAGCCTGTTAGTCAGATTTTAAAACCGCAAGACAAAAAAGACCTAACGTATCTAGAATCTGTGATTTATGTCCACCAGAAAATTACAGGCTTTATTAAACTATCTGTGATGAAATTTCTCATTTGCCTCCATTACAAATCACATCACGTATTGATTGAAGAGGAATTACCAGCTGCTATTCCAAGTTTCTGTTAGTCAGGAATTACCACCTGAGCAGAAATTCCTTTATTTAATTAGGTATTATATTAGCTAAGTAATTAATTCAACATTCCACCAATCCAGGAGAAGAATCTGCGGTACCATGTTCTTAAAACAAAGCAAAATGGATACAGTAGGTCAGGGCACAGTAAGACAGAGGAAATGCTGAGACATCTGGTCATATAATAGTTTGTCATCATAACACCAGATTAGCCCTGGTCAGAAAGCTAAATGAAGGATAATGGAGAGTGGACTCTATTTAAATAACATCCTAGTGCAGAACCACAATTAAAACAGGATCGGGCACAATCAATCCTTGTCCCTTCTCTCAGTACTGCTTCAAAGTCTCATACCTGAATTCCTGTGTAACCGAGTAGCACTGTTACTCAGATATATGGAGCTGAGACGTACCACATGGAGAGAGGTGCTGACAGCTCTTCAAAGGCAAAGAAGGCACCTCTCACCTCTAATGTTTGTGCTGAAAGAAGCAGAATTAACTGTTCATGTGACACCAGAAATTATTAATGACATGTTATAATAGGATAAAGGCAAATGAGCTGGCAGAAACGTAGAGGTCAGGTCAGATAGCCTGTCGTGTCAGGGAGGTGGTAACTGAAGATAGTCTTAGTGGCCACAAGGAGAAGGAGATTTATGGCTGCAGTGCACTGAACACTGCGTGACTATGTTTATGATGTACTCCTCCACACTAATGTGTTGACAATTTGATATATTGCTGTATGTATTGATACTCTATGCGTAGTGTCACTAAATGTACTCATTACTAAATGTAATCAGTATGTTTCTAAGCATATCTCTTAGATAATAATGTTGTTGTTCTTCTTGTCCGTGTTCTTCTTCTTCTTATTATTGTGTGCATCTGTGCGTGTGTGTGGTCCCTGTAGATATCAGACCATGCTGGACTGCTGGCATGGAGAACCACAGCAGAGGCCGACTTTTACAGAGCTAGTGGAGAGACTCGGAGATCTGCTTCAGGCGAGTGTGCAGCAGGTGAGTGAGTCATTCAAATGATCATTCATTACTTCAAAACATATTGATTCTACAACCTGCTTTGATTTATTTGCCCTATAGCCAAAGCTAGAGCCCTTGCTGGGTTGTATAGTATAAAAACGATAATGACCTTGGGCACTGATTCAGTACGTGAGTCACTGTGCTCAGTATGTCCTCTCAGGAAGCAGTAGCTTTGATTGGTTCTAGGTATAGTGAGGATATGACGAGGAGTTTTGCCCATGAGAGTGCTCAGTGTCACTGAGAAGGGAAACTCCAATCAACAATCGTATTCACTTCCCTTTGTCAAAAGAAAGAAGAGGAAAAGTACACCAGTACAAGATGAATAAAAGCATTTAGCGCAACTAAGTTTGTTTTTAAAAGGTTAAACCAAGCTTGCATTCCTGTCTTAACTTTGCCAAAGTATACATTCTGGAAAGACTTCTGATTTTTGCTTAAATCCTGATAAAAGAAACTTTCTTCCTGGCACGTCATTAAACAGGGAATGTTCAAAGCAAGAGTGAAAAGAGTGGAGAATGTAGTAAGCATGTCAACGTTTTGATACGGGGATAGGGCGGCAATTGTCCCATATTAAACTACAAACTAATGTGGAAGCAGATCGAACTGTAGATATCAGTGATGGAATTGAGCCAGACTTTTTCGCTCCATCTCAATTAGGATTTGAGGAGTCTGGACGTTTTATATACGAATCAGCACCTCAGTGCTTAAACATACTTGCACACTGTGACGAAGATTTATTTAGTGTGATGTTTTTCTTTTGTCTCAGCTAGTTCCTCTGCATTTGTATGCAATGTCTCCATAGTACATACACCGTATGCAGAGGTTCGAATTTCTCTAAACATTGAATTACCTCATACTGCAATAGAATAGGCATGATGTCATTGTTATTAAAGGGGCCTCATTAAAAATGGTTTAACTCTGTATTTCTGTCAGGAGGGGAAACATTACATTCCTATCAACACTGCACTGCTGACAAAAGCAGACCCGTCAAAAACGGACCCTACAGAAGAAACTTCCAGACCTGTCTCTCTCAGAAACTCTGGAAGCTCATGGTAAGAATATCATGAAAGTCAGATCTGTATGATGGTGGAGAAAAAATTAGTTTCTTGAACCTGTATAACACAGCAAATCTTGTGTGTTGTACACAACTCTATAAAACCTACAATAATTCATTGTGGATAGAGTTGAATTTTGTACATCTATTTATTTGCGAAAAGCGGCTAGAGATAATGAGATGAGACAAGTAATAAATTCTGGCTTTTTTTTTAAACAACCAAAATACATAGAGGATATTAAGATATGAAGTTTATTTTTGAATGGTGAATGTATATATCATGAGTGAACAAAACAAATGAGTGAAATATTTTTCAACATGAGAAGATAAACTTCATATCTTCCCGCCACCATGTAATGTTCTTTATACTGTATAATGTAGACACATCCACAAAAAACAAACAAACAAAAAACGCAAGTTAATCAAAAGAATTTTAATTTTGAACTGGTTCACCATTTTGACAACGTGTGTCAAGTCAGCGGGAAAACACTGGGAGTGACGTCATCGGAGTGAAATATCTGAATATATGCCACTCAGAACCGTGATGCATTTCATATGAAAAATACGAGTTTTGCAACACGTGAGGATAAACTTCATGCCTTCAAGTCTGTGATTTTCTCTTTATTATATAGACACATTCACAAACAAAAAGTACCCAAATCTATCAAAACAATTCATCGATTTTCTCATGAGTGACATATAGAGAATTATGTCACGGTTTTGGTTCTCCATGTCCCAGATGTAGCTTGTATGAAAAATACAAGTGGTGTATTTCCCAGTAAAACACTCATGTCCGTATAATATACATGTACATGTACATCCCTACTGTTAGGTTTATTAGTCAATAACTTTAACCCTAGAACATTGCTGGATGATTTATTTTACCTCACGTACAATTGTTTTTTGTCTCCTTTGTGCAAGAGAAAGTGTTAAGCGTTACATTGTTTCATAGGAAAATCAATATGAAGGTGAAAAAGCACAGCTATATTCCTAACGACTGATGAAACCTGAGATGGATGCTGAATGAGTGTTTCTAAATTGCATTACGGGAATCATTACCTTGGAATTAATTAATAAATTTCAAAGTAAAAGCTAATGGAATGCTCTTTCCGCTTCAGACTATGGAGTATGGAAATCATCCTTGGGTGTGTAAGATAGTCCATTCATGAATATTTCAAATTAATAACCCAATTAGGAAATTATGATTGCTACAAGTTAAGTTATTTTGAGATAAACGAGACAGGATGTCTTTTAAGAGGCAGTAACAAGCGTGGATGCCATCATGGCGGACCTGTATACAGCCACGTATCCCACTCTTCACCTCTCCCGATCCTAAAACTCCACCAACATGCAGGTGCTTCACCTTCAGCCCATGAATTTCACTGCCAACCATTACAGTTTCCTGTGAGGTTGAGGGAGAGAGAGAAAGAGTGCAGAGAAGTCGGAAGAGGAAAAGCAAGAGTGCCTTTTAAGCTTAATGGAGTCCATTATCTTCAATCTAATAAGGCATGACTTGCAAAATCAGTGATAGGAAATAGTAAAATGGTGATTTCCTTGCAGTGGGTACCAGCAAACCAAAAACATTTTTTAAAAATTTCCATAATTTCTTTAAAATAGACTTTTATGCCATTTTCTCCCAATTTAATCAACTCCCGTACACCAAATTACTAACCACACACTTCCTCAGAACATTTGAAGCTACTGAAACTCTGTGTACCGGATACAGTCCAAAGTCCAGTCTGACGGTAGCCACGTAGCGCGTCTCTCGGCCACTGTGGATGTCTCGAAGCTCCAGCTGCAGGTCATGCCAGCGGCCGTCACACACCTGCACCTGATCAAGCCGCAAGCGCACGGGCTTAGCCGACCCCCTGGTCACCGAGAACACCAGGTGACACGCCATGAGCTACGAATCACACACAGCACAATGTTCAGCACAACACGGCACTCTGAAGATCAACAGATCAATAGTCATCAACATCAGTGAATAACACACACCAGGGAAGGACAGTGATGAAATCAGAGAGGAGAAATGTTCAAAATGTGCAGCACAAACAGGAGGTGTGTGCTTTAAAAACAGCTGCTGCTCCCAGTCTATGGCACTGAGCGTTATTTACTGTATATGCTGCAAAAAATATATCTCAGCAAGTAAACATGGTTAAATTTATGTAGTATTTCAGATTATAAGACTACAATAAACCAAATATTAGAATATTCAACCTGTTTCGAGACATTTTTACTCATCGCAAGCTTTAAATCTTCTTATTCTACTGGCATATAATTTTGCTTCTTTCTAGCAAGAAATGCTTAAATTATCTGCCAATAGAACGAGATTATTTTGAGCTTGAAATTAGTAAAATATCTAGAAATCGGTTTCATAATTTTGCAATATGCTTCTTCTAGTCTTATAATAGGAAATACACGATACATGTTACTAAATTCAGATATTTGCACTTGCTAAGACGTTATTATTTTTTTCGTACAAACTTCGTTATAGATTTCTATTTTATGACTTCTGCATTATCAAAAGCATTTTAGAGTTCCAAACGTTCATTTTTCAGCACAAAATTAAATGTTACAGAAAAAAAAACATTTTTGCATCTGAGTAGCAGATACAAAGTTATTATGTAATTACATTACCACTTTTCAGGTTAAAAAAAGAAAACATAATGAAAGCTACTGGGTTTTGCTGCAAAATTAAGAAGAAGAACAACTTTATTCATCACACATACTGCATTTAACCCATCTGAGGCAGTGAACACATACATGCACACACAACTTAGCAATGAGTGCATATACATATCCAGTGGGCAGCTATGCTACAGCGCCCAGGGAGCAGTTGGGGGTTCGGTGCCTTGCTCAAGTGCACTTCAGCCCAACCTCAGGCCATGACTGCCCCGTGTTAGCCTAGCCGCATGTCTTTGGACTGTGGGGGAAACCGGAGCACCTGGAGGAAACTCACGCAGACACGGGAAGAACGTGCAAACTCCACACAGAAAGGCCCCCATTGGCCAGTGAGCTCGGACCCAGAACCTTCTTGCTGTAAGGCAACAGTGCTAACCACTACACCACCGTGCTGCCCCGGTGTGACACTAAGCCGCAAGTGTGACAGTCAAAGTGTCCAGAAGAACTGTGGCTGGTTCTGCAAGTGAAACCTACAGCTCATTTCCTTATAAAACTGCACTCATTGTACCTGAAACTATTATTTCTTTAAAGCAAATGGTCGTCTCACACCAAATATTGACTTTGTATCATTTATTATGGCGTACTGCTGTTTCCAGTATTTTTTTATGTTGAAACATTTCATTTAATTATTTTTAAGCCATTTTTGGGCTACAGCATTTCTTTACATGACCGGAAGACTTTTGCATAATAATGAATTATATTAATTCTATTAATAAGCATAAAATGTAAATCTTTTCATTAAAAGTTTATTATAATTTTTTAAAGAAATAAAACTTGATTGGCGATTTTGTTTTAATGCTAAATATAAACAAATCTTACAAGGAAACAAATACAAAAATAAAATAAAACGTTCTCAAGATTGACTCCAGTCTCCCGTGACCCTGATTAGCATAAAGCAGTTACTGAATGAATGAATGAATGAATGAATGAATGTCACTTTATGTGAGCTCAATAATATTGCAGTTATGCTTAATTAAATAAAAAGCCCAACATTTTGATCATGATTATACAAACTATGATAAATTCCTGAGCTACAATAACATTAAAATAATCTATATTAACACTTTTTAATGAAGAGTAATAATAATAATCTTCTTCTTCTTCTTCTGGCTGCTCCCGATTAGGGGTCACCACAGCGGATCTTTCGTCTCCATTGCTCCCTGTCTTCCG
>JAOANJ010000027.1:31470976-31484540 GCA_026413345.1 Ariopsis seemanni
CAGCTGGGATAGGCTCCAGCTTGCCTGCGACCCTGTAGAACAGGATAAAGCGGCTAGAGATAATGAGATGAGATATTCATGTTCCTCAAACACGTACTTATAAATAGTAAAACCACAGAAACTGATAATTTTGCAGTGGTCTCTTGTAGACATGAGTGTTTTTCTGGGAAGTACGCCACTCATATTTTTCATACGAACTAGATCCAGGACGTGGAGAACCAAAACCGTGACCTAAATCTCTACATGTCACTCGTGAGGAAATTGATAAATTGTTTTGAAAAATATGGGTACTTTTTTTGTGGCTGTATCTGTATAATAAATAGAAAATCACACATTGGCTTGAAAATAGGCAGTTTATCTTCACGTGTTGAAAAACTCATATTTTTCATACAAAATGCATTGTGGCTCTGAATGACATATTTAAATAATATTGGCTGGCTCTGAGTGGTATATGAGGTGTATTCCATTCAGCGAGCATGATATTGAACTCGTCTTCGACTCATTTAATATCATGCTAGCTGAATGGAATATATCTGATATACCACGAAATAAGCCAGCCAATATTATTATTATTATTATTATACATAAACATTCTATGGAACAATTATAGATTTTACAAAAAGTTGGGGGCGGGTGTAACTTACAAATATTGAATACTGATTCTGATTGAATGTAATTCAATGTTCTGTCAATCCACTTTACATGTACAAAGTCAGAGTTCTAACAATAAATGGTGCAAGTCCAAAAAGCCTGAAAACCAACCCAACTTATATACAAGCTATATCCAGGTTGACCGTTCAAGTTCATAGTTACTTTTGGTAATAGTTAATTGTTACATTGCAATTGTTCAAAACAAAGGGGCTTTGCTGAGTGAACTCCACGAGTGAAGTCCTCTTGTAAAAGTCTTCGTCACTTTTCCTCACCTCCAAGTAGAACTTTATATTTCTGCTATTGCGCTCTTTTCCAGTTTTTCAATGTCCGTTGATGCGTTTTTCTCCTGTAAATATGCGTGAAGAATATCCAGTGAAGTTTTGGTAGCCTTTTGGGTGTTGAGCGCATCTGTCTCTTTCAGTCTTTGGCTTTGAGTGAAGCAAATCTTGCTGCCATTTTTGGGTACAAACTGTCAGAGTCACTCGCGAGTGCAGAAGTTTTACATCTCTGACGTGTCTCTTTTCCAGTTTAACGATGTTCGTTGGTATGTTTTTCTCTTGTAAATATGCGTAAAGAATATATAATTAAGTTTTGGTAGCCTTTCAGGTGTTCAGTGCATCTTTAATTTCAGTTTATTTATTTAGTGCTTACACCGAGCACCGAATTAAACCTGTCTTCTCTCTCTCCCAGCCGACAAAGAAATGACTGTGCATGTTTGCAGCAGAAAAGTTGCCATTGGATCTTTGCATGAGCTCCATTGTGTGATGTCGAGTTGTCTTGACAATGTGCAATATTATAATAATATTGCACGCTCATTCTCCATTGGGGAGAGTGGTGTAATACATGGAGGATAAGTAATATGATAACAATATTGCATGCCATCAATAAACCCGCAAGAAGGGAACATAATACATGTTTGTATTCCATGGAAAAAGTGGCTCGTATGTATAATAATTTATTTTATTGCAGCTGTAAAGTCATTCCCTCAACAGCTCTCTTTTTTCTCTCTTAATACAACAACAACAAAAAAACGTTAGTTCACCTAGTGGTCCGCGTGTCTGCCTCTCAATTAGGAGATTGCGAGTTCTACTCATGGTCGGGTCATACCAAAGACCATCATAAAAATGGTACCTACTGCCACCTGGCAAGGCATGCTGCAATACAGATGCAAGTGGGGAGTCAAACTCTCGCATTTACCAGAGGACTAGTCCCCCACTCTAACCCTAGCTATGTACATAATAGGCGAGAGGCCGAGGGCTATGGAAACGGAGATCGGCGCCGCCCTATGCGCCACATGGCATGGAAAGGACTTTGATTTGATTTTGAATCAGACAAAAAAGCAGCTTGTCATGTCCTCAAGAAATCAGAAAAAAACTCTTGTCCTGAAGACTTTCCCATTCTAGAAAACTTAAAGTTATAGCGTTACCTCTGACAGTTACAAAGTGCTGGTAACTCCATAACTGTTTGAAAAAAAAAAAAAACAGCTTATACAAATGTTCACCATATCACCTCACAACTGTAAATGTGCCACACTCTGTGCAAGTCTCTGTGAATGAGTTACGAAAGAAACGGTGCCATATTAGAATTTGTGATGTACAGCTGCACTACTGTCAGAGTTGCTGTACAGAAAATTAATCCAACACCTTCTGAGCAATCAGAATCCAGCAATGCTTTGGTATAAATCCGATTACCACATCTCATTTTTTCATACTAGGAGTCTTATGTGATCACGTTTGTCTCTGCCTGCACTTGACCCACAGCTCATCTGGCTCTCCAGAACAGATGCTGTTTATCTTGGTGTGACACGGTGAATTATTTGAGCCCGTAAGTGGACTCATGAATGAATCACACAGAAACACAGCGGACAGACGTTCAGCTTTCCTTCAGACAAAGCACTTTTTGGCAGGTTTCACCTGATCATAAGCAGCAATTCAATTTCAACCAGTGAAACAGTACTATTTAACAGTTATTCCACAAAATCGAGTCACACATGAGCTGATAGCTGATGAGGCGCGTTAAAAACTTCATACAAAACATCCGACAAAATCATTTCCGCTTAGAATGTAAACAAACCGCCAAAATGACAGTAGCAATTTGTGAAAAATGCTATAATATTAATAATTCTTGAAAAATAAAAAAGATACATTCTTACCATCAAATACTTTTATTCCATATTTTGTTGCTTTTTTGTATTTTGTGGGGTTTTGTTTTCAAGTAGAGATTTATTTTGTCCTCGGTTAGTTCAGTAACACGCTCCGCCATTTTGTTTTTCTCTACTCACGGTATATAAGCTGATAGCTTAGTAGTCGAGTAGTCAATCAGAATGCATGATTGCTCATATCCAGTGCATGTGGATAGAATAATATATCATTCATTCATTCATTCATTCATTTTCTCGACTGCTTATCCATTGCAGATCACAGGTGAGCTGGAGCCAATCCTAGCTGATTTTGCATTAGAGGCGAGGTATCATTAGCCAGATTTGTATTATTTGCAACAATATAAACCTTAAAATATATTTTCATGAACAAATATATGTGTGGTGTCCAAAAGTATGAGACTATATTGAAAATCCATGATTTTTTTTTAATTTAAATTTGGAAATAAATGTTGAAAAATTTAAAACCAAATTTTAACCACATGGGCTTGGAATTACTTTGGCCATCCTTTGTTAAGCACTACAATACAGAGTTACACCCACACATGCCAGTTAAAACTTTACTGTGCCAAAAGGAAGCCTTATATTAATGTGGTCCAGCCCCATAAGCTCCATCAACTTCTGTAGGATCAGAAACATCTGGGATGGATCATCACAGAGTGGAAACATGTAATGTGGTCAGATGAATAAGTATTCCAGGTCTTTTTTTTTTTTTTTCGTAAGAAATAGACTCTGTGTGCTTTGAACCAAAGACAAAAAGGACCATCCAGACTGTTCCCATCAACAAGTCCAAAAGACAGGGTCTGTCATGGTATGGGGTTGTGTCAGTGTCCTTGGTAAATGTAACTTACACTTCTATGATGGCAGCATTAATGCATTAAAGCACATTGAGATTTTGGAGCAACATATGTTGCCTTCAAGAGGACATATTTTCCAGGAATATTTCAACAAAACAATGCAAAACCACATTCTGCACACATTACAAAGGCATGGCTGTGGAAGAAGAGGGTGCCTGTCCCCTCTGTCCCCAACAGATAACATGTGGTGAATTTTGAAATGAGAAATACAACAAGAATGACCCAGTACTGTTGCACACCTTAAGGCCTGTTTGCAGGAAGAATGGGACAAAATAACACCTGAAATCCTTAATCACTTGGTGTCTTCAGTCCCTAAACATCTTCTAAGTGTTGTAGGAAGCAATGGCAGCATTTTAAAATGATAAATGCTTTACTGTCTAAACTTTTATATTTTTTTTTAATGTGTTGCAAATTGAAATGGGTTTATTTTAAAAAATTATATAGTAAAACATCAAATAATGTGCTGCTCTGTTGTTCTGAATGCAATACAGGCCAAAGATTATTTACAAATCATTGTTTTCAGTTTTAATTTCAACATACTGTCCCAACTTTTTCTGATTTGGGATTGTACATGCATCACTCAATCAGATGTCCTTGAGTAACACTGCCAAACGTATTAAAACTATTTGTTTGATTACACTTCGCAGTAGTGAGCTAGTAGTGCATTAAGTATTTCTTGTGGCTGAAAACATTACTGGCTGTGAACAGGTCAGCTCTCAAGGTATGTTAAATATTTATTTTAGAGTTTTTATGGTTGAAATGATAACATAATACTCTCTTCCTATGATCCATTGATGGAGACAACCTTTTTATTAAGCTATATCCTCGCACGTAGAAAAATATAATGAGGCAACTGCTGTATGTTTGCATAATATCCTGAATACTGGGCTGAAACGTTTCCGATTTTTTTTTTGGGCAGCACGGTGGTGTAGTGGTTAGCACCGTCGCCTCACAGCAAGAAGGTTCTGGGTTCGAGCCCAGCGGGGGCTGTTCTGTGTGGAGTTTGCATGTTGTCTGCGTGGGTTTCCTCCGGGTGTGCTGGTTTCCCCCACAGTTCAAAGACATGCAGTTCGGTTAACATGGGGCGGCCTTGGGCTGAAGTGCCCTTGAGCAAGGTACCGAACCCCTGATTGCTCCCCAGGTGCTATAGTATGGTTGTCCACTGCTCTGGCTGTGTGTGTGTGTGTGTGCGCGCGCGCGCACGCGTGTTCACTGCTTCAGATGGGTTAAATGCAGAGGATGAACCTCACTGTGCTTGAAGTGTGCACGTGACAAATAAAGGCTGCTTCTTATATTGTTGTATGCTGTGAACTCCTGAAATCAGGTGACTGTTCTTAGTGTGTATGTAGAGACAATTACTATGATTGTCAATAGAGTATAAGTGGGTGAAACGCAAAAAAGTGTTAAATTTGAGACACTGTATCGATTCCCTTTAGCAAGAATTATCAAAAATGTCAAACCTGGTTTGATGGTACCATCTCTGTGCAGGCAGCCCACTGGCTGCACACTGGTAACGTACACAGGCAGACGACTGCGGCCATCTCTCCCACCAGCGATTGTGATACCCAGTGAATGTCGTGGCTCCTTCTTCAGGCTCACCGTCTTTTCCTGACTGGAGAATCCACCAGGAGGATCCTAATCACAGGCGCCCCACACCCACACACATGAGTAGATCCTCAAAGAAAATGGCTTTTAATTGTTGGGAAATTTTTGATTACAATATTGCTTACATTATATTTAAATAACTACCCAAAGCCCGTCCTGCAGTCATGGCTGCTTCTCAATACTTTGAGTGAAAAAAGTGAAAGCTCAAGAGTCCTGTGGTGAAAACATTTGTAAAAACAAACACTCCTCTGTTCTAGATACTGCTAGAAATGGAGAGAAGTGATAATGTGAAGAGCCTGACAACACGGTCATCATAACTCATGACAAGTGGCAAAAGCCACGGCTTCCACTATCTTCTCCCAGTGTCTGGGGAACTCCAGAAGGGGTGTGGGGGGCCTTTTCCTACCCAGCAGGGGACCCTCCCTCCCAACAAGAGTAAAGGCTTCAACTCCGCAGGCGAAAGCTAACTGTCACCAGCTTTGATCCCAAGCCACAAACTAACCAGCAGAAAGGGAGAGAGAAATCAGCACCCTAGGCCTTTTGATCACGAGCAAGGTCCAAAGATAGAGACTAGCTGCTTTAATCTCACCCTCACCAGCCTGCATCTGCTGCCTCTAGCTTTCACCTCCAAAGCCAGTGAGGAAGTGACACGGAAGCAAGGTGTGACAGAAGGCAGTGTGAAGACTCCTTTAATGGAGAGAGATGAGAAACATACACACACAGCCACATGGTAGCACTGGACTTTAAAGTATAAACCGACCAGAGCTTGGTTTCTCAGCCTCAAGCTGGAAAAATTGCCTCTTTTCCACTGCAGGGCCGACTGGCTGAGTGGAGCAAGGAGAGAAACTGACGGAGCCCTGACAAAAATTCTACATGAGCATGGGTGTTCTGCTTGGCTTGTGAATTCTATAGTATGAACAGTCTACTGAATACCGAGTGACAATTTGGTGAGGCATGCCAAGGAATACTCCTTTCCATCATTTAAAAGCGAAAAATAAAACAGAAAAAAAAATATATATATAGTCACTGCCTCATTGTGATTATTCTGATTGCGAGGTGCTCAGAGTTCAGACATGATTCAGCTCCTTAACAATGGGCTTGATCACAGAGCTCAGCTTATTGTCCACTCTAGCATTACATTATTAAACATGACAAAAGAGATTAGCTTTTGTCCATCCTACAACCACAAGGTCCACATAAAAAAGCTGTACTGTAGCTTTACATTTTGGGTTTTAAGCCTATCCAACAAGCTCGTGTGTGGAGATTATTTCTCTGTGGGCTTCCTAGCCAACCGAGTGCTTGACAGCTTTAATGTACCAGAAGATGGCCATTTCCAGCAACATGCATTGTTATTTTCAACCCATTTTAAGATTTATCATCATTGTCAAAGAATGCACACCAGCATTTATTGCACACTTGTTTAACAACGATTTGGGTAATACTGGTCACAGCATTATTAAAACACAAGCAAAGTTTACCTTCATGAACGTGGAGCGCCGTCTGAAGTACTGGTTCTCAGCACCTCTCCTGGCTCCTCTGCTTTGCAGCTCCGTTCCCTCTTCAGTGGACTCTGGCTGCCTCATCACCACAAAATTCACCCGTACTTCACTTGCCTGGTCATGCACAACAAGCAAATAAAGCATGCTACTGTATTTTACTTTAAGTGAAACACCCTAATTACTCAATTTTCTGCCAAGTTCTAATGAACAAAAACACAAGATCGAAAACAGATTAGCTAAAAAGGTTCAGCTCTTTTTCAGAGTATTTTCACACACTATTACTTTGATTAAAACGAGAGTCTTTCTTTAGCCAATCAGTATTACTATTATTAACACATTTCAAGTCGTGGCCTTTCATTCTTACTGTCGTGGAACACATACTTTATGGTAATTCTATATTTACTAAAAATAATTACATCATAAAATATGCACTCAACACTCTTGTGCAGCTAAAACGCTACACAAAGTAGTACACTGACACTTTGTTCATACACGAACAGTAATCAGAAGAGCATATATTGATATATAACCAAACAATAAGAAATCAAGTCAGTACTAAAGTGGTATTTAACAAGTTACGGTGCAGATAAATTTGTAATCGATCCTTTGCTTCTATGATCGCTTTTTTAAATTACTTTTTGTAACAAAATGGTTTGATTTATACACCTTACATGATTAGATTAGTTTGTGTTAGATATTTTTTTGTTGCTTTTTCATCGTCAGTAATGAATATGCAACATTTAGTAGACCCATTTTTTTTAAGGGAACATAAACAACCCTGGTCCTGTAATATTCTCGTCCTCCACATTTTAGTGTTTTCTTTGCTTCGACACACCCATGTCAACTCAAATAGGACTGTTCATTAGCTGATTAGTTAAACGAGGTGTGTTCAGAGCAGTCAACTCACTCAAATGTGCAGGGCATTTGGTACTTGAGAACCTTTAATTTAGGGCATTGCTTCTTCCTCCCAGTACCTGGATGATCTGAGCAGCACTCTCTGGTGTACCATGCCTCAAATCATGGCCATTGATGGCCAGCACTTTGTCATTGTTGCGCAATTTGCCATCTTTGGCAGCCAGGCCTCCTGGTAACAGGTCTAGAATGAAGACACCGGGTTCATCTGACTTGCGGATAAGCTTGATACCGAGGGGCTCGGAGCGCTCGCGTTTCACCAGTGCCACCTGGATCACCGTGCCCAGATTGTGTGAGGACTGAACCATAGGAAAGGTAGAAGGCTGCATGTGGTGCTCAGGCTTTGGCTTGAAGCCCTTCTCTTGCATAACTGTAAGCCTGAGAACAGAACATGGCCGCTGCAGCACAACGATGGCTTGAGCATGAGGGACAGAGGCAAGGCTCACATCATTTGCCTGCAAAAACAAGATCACAATACGTGATTAATTAAAAGGCACTTTGACACAGCACGCTGGCCTTCAGAATGCACCAACAACACAGTTTAGGATTACAATTCCAAAAGTCTGTTTTTTTGCATTAATAAGATATTCTAATGCTAATGCTTTTTGCCACCAAGAAGTATGCATAACACAGTAGTATTACCTCCATGAATTTCTCAGCCAAAGGCAGAAACGTAACAAGCATTTGAAACTTGCCTCAAGTCGGAACAGTTTTGCAACATGATCCATTTTATGGGAAATTATTTTGGGAAGTGATGTCAACGTCCTGTAACTCTGGTGATCATAAAACAATGATCTTATTGATGAGTACGTATCAAAGTAAGGATTCCAGCACAGGCTTTAAAAATGTCGAAACTACTCAAAAGGCGATTCACTGATAATTCTGGGTAACAAGAGCTGGCATTTCAAGAAATGACAAATCTATTCTTCACTGCCTCCGTCAAATCCAAGTCAAAGTGCACCACTTGGGTTACAGCTGATTTTCAGGGAGCCTGATGAGGCAAAGAGGCCTTGTTCAGATTTCCAACATACCTGACTTGACTAATAGGGGCCAGGATGAGCAAAAGGCATTCGTTCTTTCTGCCTGGAACAGCCTGACTGTATGCAAGGCCAGTCATGTTGGTTCGGTTTTCTATGGCACTGCATTCCATGACTGCCAGAGGCAGAAATCCTAGCAGTATTGTGTATTGTTGAAAGAAAGGAACAAAACTTCGGGCAGAAAAAGAACAAACTGGGAGAAGAAAAATAAAACACTACTAAATGAATAACCCAAATAGCCTAAAAAAAAAAAAAAAAATTGCATCTTTAAAATTAATAATTCATCCAAGTGAAGTACGTTTTACTAGGCAAAGCTAGAAAATTTAACCAAGCCACAACACAACCAAGTTCAAAGGTTAAAACTTTGTGCAAATGAACAGGATGCGTGTTAAACACAATCAAATTTCTCAACTTTTGTTGGCAAAAAAAAATTCCATTTACTTCCATTATGTCTCAATTCATAAAATGTAATAAATAATAATGTATAACTAAGCAATGTCTAAACTAAGCCAAAACAGGGTTATTCCATTTAATGAATCATCGTATAACTAAGCTTATGATAAGCAGCTATGAACATTAACCTTTTTTCAAAACAGAAAGCTTTTTTAAGAAGTATAGAAAATACTGAATATCATGCTGAATATCAGCAGGAGTTCATCTTATGATTCAAGAGGTTAACAGCAGTATGGTTCATGGCTTAAGCTCCATGTGAACACAATACACTTCATCCATACTGTACATGCAGAGGACGAGGGAGAGAGTTATGTAACTTTGTCGGTTCATTCTCTTATGAGCTACTGCTATACTTTAACACTGGCCGTGTTAATAAATGAATTGAGACGGCTGCTTGCATGGCAAATCCACGCCAGGAAATTTCACAACATTCAGCAAATGCAATCAAAATGTCCTTTATTCAATCACCTGACTTGAATGCAAACTCACTGTGTACTATGGGTGTGAACTCTGCCAACAGGTAAGAAAGAAAAGAATTGATATTGTTATGGCACAGAGAGGTCCTGCAGGGAGCCAAACCTGATCTCTTCTAAACAGACATGCAATGAGATCTAATGTGGCTCACCTCTAGAATGTGATCCCCTGGGGCGAGTTTGGCATCACGGGCAGCCACCGAGTCACGCACAATCTCCTGGATCACAATATTCCCCAAGGGTGTGTCCTTCCCTCCAACTATGCGCAAACCCAAATCCTCTCCTGGTTCCTCACGAAACAGCTCGACAATGTTTGCTTCGGCGACAAGACTGGAGCGGAGGGGAGCTCCTAGGAGAGAGACGATAAAATATTTGAACCATTTTTATAAATAAATAGAATATCTGAATGAACTTGCTTAAAAAGCTAATGTCCAAACTTAATTCATCACTCAGCTATTTGACTGTATGACAACTGAGGATATTTTGGTTACTACTGATAAAGATTGCAGTCTGTATAATCATTAGTCAGAAGAATGACTCACTTACAGAATAGACAACGGTGACAGCGTAATGTCTAAAATAAAATAGAATCACCTAGCGATTAAATTATGTTTTTGTGTATCCATGGCTCCTAACAGAGATGAATGATACAGTGAATGACATGTTCTCAGACAGCAGACAGTGATAATGTAATGACTGCTTCAGCAGTATGCGATCACGGAGATTTCCTAGTAATCCAAAATTTTCCTCCCACATGAGGAACTGCCTCATTAAAGACCAACTGTTTTGCTTGCTAAACAAGAGTCAACACAGCTGCAAATCCACTTCCTCCTCTTTTCACTGGCTTCTGCAGGCCTTTCACACTTTTCTTCTCTTAACCGACACAAACTGAAAAAGGTGTTACTTAAACACACTGATTCTTAACATCAATGATATCGACTTACACCATTTTTTGTAAATTATGCAAATGCACATATTCAAAGCCACGACAACTAAACATTGGTTACAAGGCCTGTGTTAGAGTATACAAAATAATTCATCCGTGATTCCTAATCGGTTCCAAGATTCTGTTTAATATCTGAAAAACCTGTGACACGTATCTGGGTTTTGGTTTGGGAAAGAATAACAGAATGGTTTACCATCATCTGCCTCCTCAAAGGCAGGATTAACCATGCCAGGCTCTGGGAGTCCACAAGGATTGGTTGTACGTGTGTGCGCTTGGCTGGATCTGGTATCAGATTCTTCTTCTGTCTTGCTTCTCTTCAACTCATTCCAGGAAGGTCTCTTCCTCTTCTCAGCCTCTTCCCTGAGCCGCCTGAATGCAAGGCATCTGGAAGGGAGGAAGTGAAGGAGAACCAACATAATGAGGGAAGAAGAAAAAAAAAAAAGATAAGGGGGACAGAAAGACAGTGTGAGAAAGACAGAACACAGAGTATAGAAATCCAGACAGGGGAATTGGAGGAAAGGAAAATCAAGCATGCTTCATTAGCAAGCATGGTTCATTACTCACTGGTATGTTGGTAATTAATCTACAAAACATTCATTATGGGATGGCAAGAGCAGTCACGTCTTTTAAAACGTCTTCAATATAAAGTGTCCAACAGGTCTGGTGAAACTAATGCAAATTAAGTTCTTTCAGTGCCACACGATAACTTGCAAGCACATGTCAGTGTTTGTCTTCACAGTCCTTTTTTCTCTCATGGTTGAATTAAGAAGGAGACTTGGGCTTATCTGGCACATCATAAGAAAGTAAAAAGAAAAAAAAAATAGGAAATTGAATGGCTATTCTACTCCACTGTAGGCAGACAGAGTTGACAGGTCAGACTAGATCAGAATCAGGTCTGACCGAGTAAATGTCCTCCTCCTCCTCTTCCTGAACACTCCCTGCTCTCTGTGTGTTTACACTGAGCCTCTCCAGCCCACATAAATTACCCTCCAAACAACCTTTAGACCTAAACATTACATCACAGATGACTGGTCAGATGATAAATAGGAGGCCAATCCAGTACTATGGGCCAAGAAAGTGTCTGCTTCCAATGATATTCCAGATACAGTGCACATGATCTCACCCAAAAAAAAAAAGGATAGGAAATGTCTTGTTTAATGTAAATGTTTGATATAAGGACATTTTTGAATAGTTGCAACAAATAAAAACCATGTGTGGCCTCAAACAAACTCTTAGTGTTGTGGTTTATCATCTGGTTCCCAATTAATTACATGATTTAAGAGGCACATAATTAACGTAAACTCAAATCTCTCAACTTGATCATATCAGTTATATATTTTAGATTCAGTTTTCCACTCAAGCTTAGTCAAATCTCTGCACCCACCGTAGAGAGATAAGCTACATTCCAGAGATGCCAGAGCATGATTTCCATCTATTTTTTTTTCCCAGAGGGAAATACTAAAAATGTAAACCATTGTGTTAATATACCGCACGCAGTAATACAGCACAACCAGTTTTCACTGCGTTTCTAGATGGAGTAATAACTTTTGCCCAAGTAGTTGGTAGAACTGCCCACTTTTAACTATATATCTGACCATAGAAATAATACTTAGCATTTCATTGAAATTTGCCAATTTTTTTTTTTTGTTAATTGAAGAACAACATTTCGAATTTATCATCAGTTTATAATTGCATTTGGAATTACGGAACGTCCCTCAAAGAAGGAATGTCACAGCCATCCCAGGGTCCAAAAAACAAAAACAAAAATGTGCTGGATAGATAGTATTACCATCTGCCATGTCAAGCAGAGCAACACTAACCAGTCTTGGGCACATGTGAGCTCATGCATGTGGAAAAGGGCAGTTTGTGCTTTCCTCAGTTCGGCTGCACTATGATGTAGCATGAGCAGCAGTTCAAAAAGATGTGGTGGAAATCTTACTATTCTTTCCCTCTTCATTATTTAACACAAATTTTCATGAGACATTTACTGATTTAAGGGTGGCCTGTGTTCAGGTTACTGTCTGTGTGGAGTTCTGCATGTTTTCTCCTTGTCTACGTGGGTCTCCTCCTGGTTCGCGAAGTTCCACTCACCTACCAAAAACATGATAGTATGTGGGTTGCTGATTCTAACTTTCTCCTGGTGTGATTGAGCAAGTGTGTATGTGCGTGCCATACAATGGACTGGCATCCTGTCCAGGGTGAAATTCACACCTCACGGCCAGTGTTCCTGGAATAGGCGTCAGGTCGACTGTAACCCTGACCAGGACAAAGTTCAAAGATGAATGAATTTCTTGCTTTTAACCTTCGGCACATTTTTATTTTTTAACAGGTGGATGGAATTTTAATGAATGAACAAACATTTTAACATTTCATCTACAATATAAAGCAACCGGTCCTCCGAGACTTAGCCATGCCCACTCAAAGGCCAATGCGTTTAATCCAAAATGGTGGATTAACCGAGACTGTTTGATTAGTAGCAGATATTGCTATGCTAGAACTGCATATAAAATCAAATTGCATAAGCACTGTTAGCTTAAATATGATCGTCTTCTGTTTCTGTTTTATGATTATTACTGCCTTGTTTATGGAAGCATAGTCACATGAAAAAATAAGTACATCCCATGGAAATTGTAGACTTTTCTTAGCATATTAAAACAAGCAAACATTGCACTCTTCTTGATACAGTGCCTACAGATAAAGGTGATATACTCAGCAAACTACACATAAAATTGACATTTTTTAGTAATTTTCACAACTTAAATTGAAAAAAAAAAAAAGTAAGGACACCCTGGAACAAGTAACAGGGATGAGAATGAGATTTCCTGAAAAAGTCTGAAAATGAGCCGGGGGTCTGGGGGCCGCAGACCCCCGGAAGCTCATGGATTTTAGAGATTTAATAACCCTAAAACCATTAATTTTATCATCAAACTTTTCAATAATTTGGTATAAACACAATGTCAAGTTGGATCAATA
>JAOANJ010000027.1:31771288-31783390 GCA_026413345.1 Ariopsis seemanni
ATATTACAGAGCATATTTCAAACACTCATAACTTGCTATAGCAGCGACAAAATAGCGATCAAAAATGCATTCCGATAGTTAATAAAATCAGAAATAATTTTGATAAATTTGCCTTCAGTTCTCCTTTAAGACTAAACTGATTTCGTATTTGAATGCGGTTAAATACTCACCAGCCGCTTTATTAGGAACACCTGTACACCAGTAATGGTCTTTTTCAACTGCCCAGTTTTACTGAGCCTGAGCCCACCCCAGTTTATCCTCAGATTTGGAGTGGACCCTTATGTGATCTTTTGCTGTTGTAGCCCATTTTCCTCAAAGTTCGACCAGTTAGTGCATCTGAGATGCTTTTCTGCACTGCACAGTTGTAAAGTGTAGTTAACTTTGTGAGCTCGAACCAGTCTGGCCATTCTGTCTGCAGAATTGGATTTTTTTTTTTTTTTAAATTTGCACTAGCAGCGCTGGGGCAAATTGTTACGCTCACTCAGGATCTTTCTACTTTTATTCTTAGTATTATCCTCCTAACATTTTTAGGATGCTCAGTTTTCAGCCAATTGCCAAATTTCACATGAAGAATACCTCTGGGCTGAATTAAGTTATGACTTTTGGTGCTGATCCAGATCACCAAACCGGAATGATTCATGAAAAAAACCTGTGGGTTTTTTTTTTTTCCCCTTCCTCTTCACCGTCTGTCATTCTCTGTCTCTTACCGTTCTGGATCACATAAGGGCCCACTTCATCATTCTCTGTCTCTTACCGTTCTGGATCTATCGAGGATGGTGACCAGACCTCCCAGTTTGTAACATCTAGCACAAATTACCGTGACTTTAGTCACAGTGTCTAGATTGTTGTTGTTCCTATTATTATTGTTGTTGTTTAGGACGCTATTTCTCCAATTTTCAACCAATCATCGCAAAATTTCACATGAAGACTACTCTGGGCTGAATTATGTTGCTGTGACTTTTGGTGGTGATCTGGATCGCTGATCTGGAATGATCCATGAAAAACAATTTTATTTTTTTTTTCCCAATAATGAGATGAGACTTGTAACTCAATTTTCATGATTGATATTTATTTATTTTTCAATCTTTTAATTTTGTTCAGGGCGCAACTTTTCCTTGACCGTCAGTTGACAAGGTCAGCCAGAGCAAATTACTGTGACTTTTTAGTCACGGTCTCTGTCTACTGGTGTGGGTTTTTTTTTTGTTTTCCTCCACCCGCACCATTCTGTGTCTGTTGTGTATAAACTCCTCGAAGATGTGCAGTTTCTGTTCCTGAAATCAGCTCCTCTGGCACCGTAACCACCCCAGGGATCACATTTTGTTCTCCATTCTGTTTGATGTGAGCATTAACTGAAGCTCTTGAATCGTATCTGCATTATTTTATGCTTCGTGCCGCTGCCAAATGATTGGCTGATCTCACCATGACAACTTAGTGAAATTCTTGTTTTATCGTAAGCGTTAGTGTGTGTGTGTGTGTGTGTGTGTGTGTACACTGCATGGCAACAGAAGAGCATTTCATAGCCTTTCAGCCACAGGAATAGACTCCAGCAGGATAGTTAACTGCTTACCACATGATTTTATTTGGTTTTATATTTAATTAGGACACTGATATGGATTATTTTTCCCCCCTTCACTTACATGAAGCATGAGTGAAGAACCTGCATTTATTCAGAAAGTGGGTCATTTATAAACAAAGTCTGAGGATTTCATTTCTCGTCTTTTGAATATGTAAATATTATTCAGCGTTTGAACAATGAAACATTTGTCTGCACTGTTATTCATGCATCTCTTTCCTGAAAGGAGTACATTAATAAGTGTTAAATAACGTGTTTTTGTTAAATCCTCTGGTTTAATTTGATGTGTTGTTGATTGTGGAATAATAGATATGGCTTATGAAAATAAGGCCCCCCACCCACCACCTGTGTTTTTTTTTTTTTTTTTTTTCTGTGTAGTTCAGCATATGATCGGGATAATAAAGTGCGCGTGGCCATTAAGAAGATCAGCCCTTTCGAGCACCAGACGTACTGCCAGCGCACTCTCCGCGAGATCAAGATCCTGCTCCGCTTCAAACACGAGAACATCATCGGCATCAACGACATCATCCGTGCGCCCTCCATCGACCAGATGAAAGACGTGTATCCTTGCAATGCCACTCGGATTTGTCTCGGAGGACGTCAAGTTCATAATTGGATCTTTAAAGTAGATCTCTCTCTCTCACATACATACATACACACACATTGATATCAATCTGCATCACACTACTCTTGGTATCAAGGAGATACACACCTGTAATTGATCCACACCCTCGCCCTTTTTGTTCCTCTCAAAACTCAGCTCAAGGTCGACTTAATCATATAGGCAGATCATATAGGCCGACCTTCTGAAAGCAGCCTGTGTCTGACTCCCTAATCGGATTTCTCTCCATCAATAAAACCCCGTCCGGTCAGACAGTCCCAACGGTTTCATTTAATGTCTGAAAGCTTAGGGTTCAACTGCCAAGTCGGACTTTTGGCGCCGTAGCTCCGTTTTTTTTGTTTTGTTTTGTTTTGGTTTTTTTTCCTCCTTTACGCAACATAGTAGATGAGTAGGCAGCAGGCCCTGTAGTAAAGAGTTAATTTTGGCGCAGAAATCAATAGTCAGTAGGCGTTCGGTGGCTCACTGGCAGCACAAACGTTCCTGTAGAAAAGGATGAGCCTCTTTCTGTTCTGTACACTCAGTCCCTCTCGTGCATCGTGCTCAGGAAGAAGCAGCTTCAAGCAGCACTAAGAGATCCTCCCCCTCTTCAGCGGAGGGGTTTTTTGGCTGGATGCACATATTCATGGTGTGTGGGATGGCAGCTGAAATGGCATGGGCTTTTGGAAGCAGTGCCTTGAAATGTGCTTTGTGAGATTTTTTTTTTTTTTTTGAAGGGTTGTCATTTTCTGTCCTGAAAAGTAGGTTATAGAAGCCTGTGCTTGTGGGTTGTGTACTTCTTTAAAAAAAAAAAAAAATCTGGGTTACATCCTGATCGATGCCGTTCTGAACGAGAAAAGAAACACTTCAGTTTGCGTTGGTGATGAGTCGATCACATTTGGAAGATTGTGAAAGCAAGTAGGATGTTGGGCTTGGTTTGTTTTGTTTTTTTTTCTGGTTGTTGAACCTGCTTGGATACAGTGTCTGCTTATCCTGGGTGCATTTTATTTTATTTTATTTTTTCCTTCCCCCTTACCAACGAGTTGTCTAATTCTTTGACTCCACTGTAGGTTGTCTTGGATAAGGTACAGTCTAAGCATAGACCTGAGCAGTACAGGGTTAATGGTCTTGCTCAAGGACCCAGCAGTGGGTTCACGTCCAGGGTTTGCACAAATATGCTGAAGAGGATGTAATCTGTATATTGCTTGGTGCTTGACTTGACACTTAAACAGTAATAAACATGCGAGGCTTGACTTCATCCAGGAGCGTTTGAAAACGATGGGACCACAGGATTCTGACCTAGAAGTTTCTCTAACTTTGTGTACAACACATCCTTGACTCGAGCAATCTCCAGCTACATCGTGCAGGACCTGATGGAGACCGATCTGTACAAGCTGCTGAAGACGCAGCACCTCAGCAACGATCACATCTGCTACTTCCTGTACCAGATCCTGCGTGGCCTGAAGTACATCCACTCCGCCAACGTACTCCACAGAGACCTGAAGCCCTCTAACCTGCTGCTCAACACCACCTGCGATCTCAAGGTGCACCTTAATAAGCTTACTCATGAATAATTGTGTTTTGTTTTTTAAACACCGTTTAACTGATTTTTAATTATATTCCCCCATTGAAGAATGCTTATTAATTCACCCTGTGTTTCCAGATCTGTGATTTTGGACTCGCACGTGTAGCCGACCCGGACCATGATCACACCGGGTTCCTCACAGAGTATGTAGCTACACGCTGGTATCGGGCTCCAGAGATCATGCTCAATTCAAAGGCAAGAGACTAATTTCATACGGACCATCCCTGCCCCCCCCCCCACCAAAATAAAAAGCCCCCCAAAACACGCAGTTTTCAATTTATTCAAAATTGTTCAAGCTCGATTATCAACAACAGGAACAAATATCTTTATTTCATACTAAACACTAGAATTTACAAATAACAAACGTAAAACAGACAAATAGTATGATGCTGTCTAGAAATAACTAAAAAGCTAATCAAGCTAAATTTTTTTTATGATTAAATGAAAAAAGTCAGACGAGGCGCAAATACAATCAAACATTAACAAAAAAAGGGGAAAAAAAACAATGGAGAATAAAAATGAAAATGCAAAAACATAAAAACCTATTAAAAAAAAAAACCAAACAAGCAGATTTGGAAGAGACTAATATGAATTTTAAAAATTGGCTTTGATAGAAGACTTGAATTTACCGAGATTGAAAGATTTGAATGATTCATTAATACTATTCCAGATTACTGCTCCTTTAAATCGAATATTAAATTTACCAAAATTAGTACGAGCTGAAGGCAGAGAATAACTTGACCTTGAGGCCAGCCTGGTATTGTATTTGTGCCTTGTTCTGACACTTAAGAAAAAATTGTCAAAAAAAGGAGGCAGAACATTTGTGTTGAATTTATACATAAATATAGAGTTACAATATAAGACTATATCACAAAATTTGAGAATGTTCAGCCTTTTAAAAATATGAGAAGTGTGTTCAGTAAATGAAGAAAAAGTTATAATTCTTACAGCTTTCTTTTGTGATGTTACTAAGGGCTTTAAGGTTGTTGGGTAGGTATTTCCCCATACTAAAATACCATAAATTAAAAATGGGTAAATAAGAGAATAATAAAGCTGCACGAGAATGTTCTGAGGGACATAATAGCGAAGTTTAGACAAGATTCCAACACCCCTAGATATTTTCTTTGACAATTGATTGATATGCTCTTTCCAAGTAAGGTGAGAACCTATTATTACTCCAAGATATTTAATACTAGATTTTTGTTTAATTAGCTTCTGAGTCAAAAGTTATGGTTAAAAGTTTCTCACCCACTTTCCATATTACCTTTTCTCCAATTCAGATAATAAAAAACAAACAACACCAAAAGAAAGAAGTAAGTCTGAGAATGACCCGAGGATGCAGACACCCAGCCCCCAGCACATGCCCCCCTACACCCCCCAACAGCGGAGGGTCCCTTGTAGAGTGGCACCGGTGAACACTCGCCCGACACCTGCACCCCTAGACACCCCCCACTCCCACTCCTCATTTCCAAAAACATAAATCATAATACATGGGCGTGGGTAATAATATTATCTTGTAAAGTTAGATATAACCTCCCCAACCTATCTATACCAATCTCCCTTAAAAAAAATAATACAAGTCCCAAGAAAACTTGACTCAGCCCTTGGTTTTTCAATAGCTAGAACACCCTTAGTCTACTCCTCTGTTACTGGGCTTGTGATAGTTTTGAGGTATTTTAGTTAACACATTCTTTATGGGCTTTTTTTCATTGACACTTCCGTGGGCAGGGCCACGAAACACACGCGCGCACAGAGAGAGAGAGAGAGAGCGAGAGAGAAAGAGACGTGCACTGCCGATACGGTCCGTTTTTCACTTCACACACCCTGAATGGACCTATTCACCACTCATGCGGACTAAAAAAGGTTTGGAGAATTTCGCTTCTGTTTGCCTGTGTTTATAATCGTCTTTCAGAAGATCGTTTTCAGTGTTTTTCAGTCAGAACAAGTCGGGGTGAATGAAGAATATTACGTTTGTCTGCCTACCATAAAGCCTCATGTTAGTCAGCTGCCGCGAATACTAAAGACAGTAGCCTACTATAGCCATTTTCTTCACTATTATAGTGTTTATAGTGTTTAAGCCTAAATGCTAAGCTCCCCCCCCTTTTTTTTTCTTTTATAAACAAATTAAACCAATTTGATGACCGTAGGAATGTTACGGGAAAGTTTTTTGCTTTAATTCGCTTAAAACTAGGAACTTCAGACGACACACAGACACACAACCTGTTACACAGAAGAATACATATAACCCATTCCTCATAAATCCATACTTTAATAATTCATATTCAAATTGAAACTTGTTTATTGTTCAAAAAGGTTTTGCTGTATTGTCAGAATAGCCTGGTATCTGGTGAGGAGTCTGTGTATCTCCTGAAGATGCTCCTTCACACTGTTACAGAGTCAGTGGTAAACTGTTACAGCACTCAGTCATTTTATAATAAATCTGTGATCTAGTAAATGTCAAATGCAGTGATCAAGGTGACCGTGTTAGTCCTTATGCTCATAGACAGACGTACGTGAAGAAACCAATTGTCTTTTTGCTTTAAAATAAATATAAAGCACACAGATGAGCTGTAAAAGGATCCAACTTGTCATGCACTGGCTCAAGATACACTAAAATGTTCGACATCTCAGTATCCTGAAGTGGGAATTATATGCTAAGAAAGAATCAAAGCTGAAAGAAGGATTTAATATGAGATGTATAGGATTACATGGTAGGCTAATCCAAAGACTTACTCGTATAACGTTTAATATCCGGTAGCCTATATTCTCCATATCAGTACAACTCAGCCCAGTTGAAAACAATATATCTATAATTCTACAGTATATGTTTCATTATTTTGTGTCTTTTTTTCCAGCTACAGGATGCAAACGCAATTTCCCCTTCCAGTAAACATTTCCAGTCCTTTGCTGGTATCACAGGATTCTGAGGATACCAATAAAAGCTGCCGCTTTGATGAAGAATTCAAATACATCCTGCTGCCTGTATCGTACACAATAGTCTGTGTGCTGGGCTTGCTGCTCAATTCTGTGGCCCTGTGGATATTCCTGTCTAAGATGCGTCCCTGGAATGCCAGCACGGTGTACATGTTCCATTTGGCACTGTCGGACATGCTGTATGTGCTATCTCTTCCCACACTCATCTACTACTATGCCAACCGGAACCACTGGCCCTTTGGTACAGCCCTGTGCAAAGTGGTGCGGTTCCTGTTCTATGTCAACCTATACTGTAGCATCCTTTTCCTCACATGTATTAGTGTGCATCGCTACTTGGGCATCTGCCACCCAATCCGATCGCTCAGCCTGGCTAAGCCACGCTATGCACATCTGGTATGTGGTTTGGTGTGGGCAGCCGTGACCACATGCTTGATTCCAAACCTAATCTTTGTCACCACTACACAGCGGGATAATGACACATTGTGTCACGACACAAGTAGTCCTTCTGATTTTGAAAATTATGTCACCTACAGCTCAGTCGTGATGACACTGCTTTTTGGTGTGCCCTTCATTATCATCGTGGTGTGTTATTGCCTAATGGCACGGAGACTCTGTCGCCCCAGACAGATTTCTGTCAGTCAGAGGAGCAAGTCGAGGAGGAAGTCCATTAAACTCATCATTATAGTGCTAGTTGTGTTTGCTGTTAGCTTTGTCCCTTTCCACATCACCCGCACACTCTACTATACGTACCGTGTTCTGGAGGCTGACTGCTGGATCCTCAACATTGTCAACTTCACATACAAAATAACACGGCCACTGGCCAGCTCCAACAGCTGCCTGGACCCAATCCTCTACTTCCTGGCGGGGGATCACCTCCGCTCCAAACTTTTCCAAGCATTCGCTAAGAAGCAAGCGGCCAACAATTTGCAGTCCCCACCACAGAAAAATAAGGAACTTGCTTTGGTTTACAAAAGCCCTGCTGTGCAAGCAGGTAGTGATTGTCCATGTTAGAGCCATGTATGTGACATCTCAAAGCAATGTAATTTCATCAACAGCAATGCAATACCTCAAAGTTACTTTCTGAATTACAGCCGGGGTGGAGGATGGTTATGTTTCTGTGTGCAAAATGTCACTGGTATAGCACAGCCTACATGCAAGCTGAGGAGTCATTCTTTATGGCCTTTGCTGTGGGGCTCTACATGTTCACCATCTGCTGAAGACAAATGCATCAGTACTACTCGCAAGATTAGATTAGATTAGATTAGATAAAACTTTATTGATCCCTTTGGGAGGGTTCCCTCAGGGAAATTAAGAGCTGTAAACATGAACATAATGTTGCTGCAATATGTACAAGGTGAACTGTAGTCTCCTGGCATTACCTCAGAGGCATGCAGATACAAAGTTCCAGAGTGGACTATTGCTCTTTAAAGGGGTTGGGTTCTAGCAACTCTGTCATGCAGCTGTTTTTTTTTCCTCAAGTATAGGAGTTTGTGCGTGTGTGTGTGAGTGAAGACCAAATGCCCCCATAATTATTGTAATATGTGAAAATTTGAAGACTGTGAGAACATTTGCTTAGTCCTTACATTTTTTATTTTATTTTATTTTAATTTTTTAAACTTGGTCAAAGCTAGGGCTAGGTGTAGGCAGGGGGTTTCCTAAACTTTGGAGTTCTAAGCAACATCCTATTTAGGCCACTTGGTGCCTCAGAGGCCATAAGTCAAATCAGTTTATTTGTATAGCACTTTTAACAATAGACATTGTCTCAAATCAGCTTTACAGAAAAAATAAAGACTTTAAACATGTGAACTAATAATTTTGTCCCTAATAAATGTATTTATCTCGAATGAACACGCCTGTGGCGACAGTTGCAATTAGTAAAAACTCCCTTGGATGACATGAGGAAGAGACCTTGAGAGGAAACGCACTCAAAAAGGAACCCATCCTCATTTGGGTCATAACAGATAGCATGATTATAAATAACTTGCTTCCTTAAGTGTGTCCTATATAGTCACAACGTGCGATTGTGTATCCAGAAAGTTCATTATAATTTTAATGTGAAGTCTATTTTGTTGAAATTATCAGCTGTTCATTGATAGTAACTTGCATGCAAGACTGTTCATGACAACTGCAGTCCTAAAGTTAGCATAAGAAAAGACTCTGCCCCCAATGTTGTCTTCACTATTTGAGGTACCAACAAATAGCCTGCA
Organism: Ariopsis seemanni; assembly: GCA_026413345.1. NCBI lineage: Eukaryota > Metazoa > Chordata > Actinopteri > Siluriformes > Ariidae > Ariopsis > Ariopsis seemanni. The sequence continues at coordinate 31,780,186 of JAOANJ010000027.1, forward strand.
CCTTCTGCTCTTTATCATCAGATAATGCCGAAAAATGCGTTTATCATGAGGAAAAATATTGGGGGACATATCAAGGTCATCTGAACTTGTAAACATCATAGAATTCTATTCTTGAAAATTGTTGTTGGCGCTTTAACTTAAAATGTAAGTTTGGATCTTTTTTCATTCACTGACATGGGAATGGGCAGGGTTACATAGTGTCCTGTAGCCAGCCACTAGAGACATTCTGGTTTCACTTTTTCATCCCATTATGATGTCCACAGCATGGGCCATCACATCAAAAATTGCAGTGCTTTCTTTTTTTATTGAACATCTCTTCAGAGGACAATATAAACTTTGCTAGCAGTGTAGAAAGTTACAGTTTTTGGACTGTTAAAGCAACCCCTGACAGAGGCAGAGAACAAAAAGAGAAACAAAGAAAATACACAGAAAGTAGTAGTCTGTCATAAATGTGTATAGCTGGAACAGTATTAAATAGTGAGGTATTGATGACTTGTGTTGTTGCAGTGGTTTACTGTAAAAACACAAGCTACGTTTTTGAAAACGTTTACTCTACTTGCTCTCTAGGTGAGCAAAGTCCAACAGATTAAACTCCCTATTGTCTTGGGAACGATATATGGTTTCCACATCCCACTGCACTTTCATCTTCATAAGTGACTGCTTATTCCATGCATACAGAATCAGAAATACTTTAATAATCCCAAGGGGAAATTGAGTAAGAAACAACTAGAAATGACCCAGGTTATAGGCAGTGGACGTCCATGGCACACAAAGACAAATGACAAAAATTATTGTCTCACAAAAGACAAAAATATGTACAGTGTGTGCATTCTTAATTTTAACTTTAGCAAAATGTGTCATATTTTAAAACACACACACACACAAAATAAAATATGACAAACATACTTGACCTCCCTTACAGAAAAACCACATGAACTTCACATGTGATTTTTCACATGATCACATGTAACTTTTGCTTTTGTGGAATGTTTTCCACATGTTTGCTTTCCACATGTGCTCTACATAGTAACACATGTTACAAAATCTGTTAAAATCTGTTAAAATCTGTGGTAACATGTGGAATACATGGTATTCCATGTGGTAACGTGATCACATGTGAAATACATGGGAAATTCATGTGTTTTTTTTCTGTAAGGGCTATTTTATTAGATATTGTTGTGATTGTGCATTGTATATAATGTGGTCAGTCTTTTATTTTATAAATGTCATGAAAAACACCTTAAATAATGTGAAAACTGGTTCCAATAGATCATCATGTTTTGTGTGACTTGATATTAAACATTTGATAATTCCTCTTCTTAACTCTAGCACAGTTATTTTCACTTAATGTCTTTAGCACATTTTGTGTGTGGGTGGGTGGGTGTGTAAATCATTTACCATGGCTTAGACTTCTGTGGGAAGCTCTGTGATGGCAGGAATCAAAAGAAGGAAATGAAATTTGATTGTTTTGGTTTCTAGAAGAACATCATTTCTCATGATCTGATTAAAAATGATGCCGTCTTTACTCCATATTCATAAGGCAGAAAAACAAGCTACTATTAACTGGATGTTTCAACACCCTACACACTTAGAAAAGATGTGTTAAAATCGACACAAACTATATTAAATTCTTACACATTGACGGACATTATCCGCTGTGGCAACCCCTAATGCGAACAGCTCATAGAAGAAGAAGAAGAAGTGAGTTTTGGGACAAAACTTGTTGGGTTAATTTTCACATGTTCACTCTGTAAATGATTTTAACACAGTGAATGTGTCAGGAAGGTTAAGATGAAGGTGTGTAGACCTGTGTAATATTAACTGGAAGTTAGCATTACCCAGTGACACCATGCACAAAACACACACTTGCCAACCAAAACCAATTAACTACTGTTATAAGTATAACAAACCAGCGTTTACCCACTTCAAAAGCAAGTCGAATATAGTTGTTATAAACAAGTATCAGGCTAACGTTATTCAAGCTGATGATAGAGAGAGCTAGTGTTAATGTAGCACTGGGGCCAGTGCATTATACTGTAGTAAGTAAGTACTGACTAGGTTCTAAATGTCTGCAGTTAATAGTGTTGTTTATATCAGCTCTAAGAAACAGAGAGGATGTTCAGAGGTATTCAATGACCACTGTGGTGTGGATTTTTTTTTAAGCGATTCACCAAGTGAAGTGATTATAATATAAATATATACTGTATTTTGTGTACAACAGCGTATAATAAAATGAAAAGGCAAGTCAATGTCATTATCAGATTATGGGTTGGCTGCTGTTGAGCTAAATCAAATAGCTCATGTATTAAATAAACTGACACCGAGTTTGTGTAGAGCTGATCAGTCTACACATATTGTGTTGAATGTTGTGAACAAGTTGACAGGCTGTCCTAACCTTAAAACTACACAACGTGAAAAATAAAATTATGTTGGAAGAATTCAGCTTTAACCCTGACACAAAATACGTAAACTAGAGTGCTACAGATAATTTGTGTAATTTTTTTTTTACGCATTCCTTCGAAGAGCATGTAAAAGAAAGGGCTCAATTTATTTTTCCTTAATAGTTTAAGACTGTGCAAAATGTCATTGTCAGGATGCAGGCACTTACGGATGTATGTGCAGGGGAGAGCAGGGGAAAGCAAACTGGAAACAAAGCCAAAACGCGAGACTAGAATCAAGGTCGTGGGACAGGCGAGGGTCGGTCAAGCGATCGGTAGACGGGGCAATGCGGACAGGGCAAGAGAAAAACGAGTAAGATACGAGAGTGAGGGTTGAGAACACAATAAAGCAGGCAGTAGAACAAAGGCTCGGTATGACAGGAATGAACTCTGAACAATACTTCACATCAAGTGAGAGTGGGAGAGGTGTTTATATAGCAGGGACTGATGAACCAGGAAACGGATGACGGGTGTATTTAATAAACCTGTGATAAAGGGCGCTGTGGTTCATGGGTGTTGTAGTTCTGAGTGGCCATGTTTGTAGTTGGGTTCAGACTGGCGCTCTCGACAGCATTACTGACAGTCATCAGGAATACTCTTAAGAATATGAAATATAAAATACTTTTAAGGCTGTTTGTTTAATACCTTTCTGTGTTAGTGCATAATTTCATCTGTTATTTAATAATGTAAATAGTACACTCTAAAAAATAATGGGGCCAGTACCGGTTCTTCAGGGCGATGCCATAGAAGAACCTTTTTCAGGGCTT
>JAOANJ010000027.1:31815705-31828920 GCA_026413345.1 Ariopsis seemanni
GGGAGGGAGGGTGGGGGGGGGGACGGCTAAGTACTTCGGATACTTGAACATTTATAATTTGGGAGAAAAAAAAAAGAGAGAGAGAGAGAGAGGGAAAAAATTCCCAGTTCAGTTCAGTCCAGTTCAATTTTTTTTTAAAGAATGAGTTGAAGGTTTGAGGCACATCATCAACTGGGTTGCTCTCAGTTTAGACCTGCATTTTCAAACAAACCTTTTTTTTTTTTTCCCCCTTTTTTAATATCATAAGCTGACGCAATCAACGTGTGTACAGGAAAATCAAACTTCTGATCGGAAACGCAGTCAGATTTTCTTTTCTGTCTGTGAAAAAAAGACAAATATACGTAGGCTTCATGAAGAGGCTGTTGTAATTGCAGAAGAAGAAGAAGAAGAAGGAGAAAAAAATGCTGGAGGAAGAGTATGTTTGCTCATTTTAATGTTTACACTTCGTTTTTAGAATGTCAGTTTTGTTTTTTTGGCTGTGTCCAAACCTGTGTAGTTGATTTGTTTTGTTTTGTTTTTTTCCTGCATTTTATTTCTACATTAGTTCTACACTGAAATGAAATAACTGTGCTGGTCGCGAGCGCCAAGTTTGTTTTTATTTATAGTACTTTTTTTTTATTATTTTTTAATTTTAAGTTGGTGAACCATAGCCTTTATGTCTCGTGGTTGAATTTTTTGTTTGTTTGTTTGTTTGTTTGTTTGTGTGAAGCTTCATTTCTGTGATGTTTTTACAGTATGAGTTTTAACCCATTATTATGGGAAGGAGATTTTATTTAAAGTGGCGTTTGTGCTTATTTTAAGACCATGCTCTATTCTCAAATGCTGAATAAATTTGTACAAAAGAATCACTCATGTCTACTTAGATTTTTATTTTGTGTGTGTGTGTGTGTGTGTGTGTGGTCATGTGTTTTCCTGGGACACTCAGGATGTCTGGAGTTTGCAGGGAAATGCTTTTTAAAAACTCCAACGCAGACAGTAATCTGTAGTGATGGGTTAAACGAGCTGGAAATCAAACACACCCTACCTGTGAGCAGCTGCTTCAACTGTAAATGATGTGAAAACGTAAAGCAGGTTTATCTGCCTACATTTTTGCCTTAACTGTTGTTTTGTATACTTTAATCAAAGTGTGCAGTTACACTGGATGGGACGATGAATCAATCACTTCAAATAATATTGCTTAAAAATAATAATGTTACAACATAACAAAAATATCGAATTGTTTTTTTTCCCCTCATTGTTCAATAAATTAACAAACAATTCATATTTACATCCTGAACATCATATTCATATGACGTCATTCAATACTGACCCCACAAAACTGACGACTGTTCCAGCTGTTTCCACTTGACACCTGTTGATATGGAGCAGTGTGCTCATTATTATTATTATTATTATTGCTCAAGTTTTTTTTTTTTAATGCAGGTTGCTTCATTTGTCTGAAGTTACTGCCTAATAGAAATTCATTCCTGTACGCATACACACCAGAGCTACAAAAAAAAGTTAACACTCAAGCAGCTGTTCTTAAAATCTGACTGTACAAACTGCCCAAGGATCAAATCCAGATTATGCTTGTTAGTTTACAGATGAAATGATTCAAATCTCATCCAGCTGCCCTGGTGAGAGCAAATTTTATTAACTCTGTAGGCAAAATATATAACATTTCACGTTCTCTCCGCTAATATTTTCAGTGTTTAACGTAAAGGCTTACCAAGTCATGACAATCATCTGATATAAATTGCTGTTAAAGAGTAGATATGCTTAGCACTGCTGTGGAGCACTGAATGATTCATATTTTATCCATAATATAGAGGATCTCTATATTATGTATAATATACAGCCTTGAGAACCAATATCTTACTTTTGAGGCTATATTTTACATTGTGCTTTGAGAAACAGAAGTGTTCCTGGGGGGGGATCCTGGCGGTGTAAATTTGACTGGCAGGACATATTGCAAATGCAGCATGACGTAAAATAAAATGAGTCCTTATGTCAGCATGACCGAACAATAAATGAAAGACTAAATGTAAATAGATATTTATGCTTTGATTTATTATTAATTTATTAAACTTTATTCATTTGAATTAATTTCAGCCAAACTATGACACTTGTTGGCGTACTTCGCATAACAGTGGTGTTGAGCTGAATCTTTTATCTCTCACATTTTCACAAAGCTGTGACTTTTATCAAATCAGAGTGACAGCTCTCTGTGCTACGTATACGGTAGCTTAATGCTGCTGCTGCACCTGACACCTTCACAGCAAGACCCCATGCTGCACTTTCCCTGAGCCGCTGAGAGGACTCTGCTGAGGCCGACGGCCTTCCCACACACACACTGCTCGAGTTTGATCTGCAGCCTCAATGTGCTCCTGGGATTAGCCCACTGCACCTCTATGGATGACAGGAGATTAGATTAGGACCTCCCTGCATTCCCTAGCTTGGTCTTAAATCACTCTAGCGCAATAGTGGCTGCCTGTCAGCTAATCACACACTCCAGATCTTTTTTTTTTTTTGCTACTTAAGCTACTTTGGCTGCATGACTTGGCGCAGACTGAGCAGGTTTGAATACAGGGAATAAGTGATTCAAAGACATTTGGGTGAGGTGGACTCTGATCCCATAACCTTGTTTTATTTTATACCTCTTAGGCTCTTCGGTGCATTGACACCAAATGTGCCGAGGATATTAAGCAGAAAAAGGAATATACTGGGACTGTATGGGTTAAATGGCTTTTCTTTTTCTTTTTTTTAAAAAAAGAGAAATGAATTGTATATTTTAAGACATTTGAATTATAAAAATGGCATATGTTATGTATACAGTAAATATACATATCAATTAAAAAAAATCAAAACGTAGTATCAGCTTTGATTTTACTGACGTTCAGATCTTTATGGTTGAACTTGAAATCAGAATCAGTCATCAATCAAATTGTCAGAAAGAACCCAAGGTCTCAATTTGTTATCGCCAAGGTAAGTTTCTTTGCCTAGAAGTGAGCACAACGTTTGCAACAGTTAAATATATCATAGCGTAATAGATGTGCTGTGCACATGCAAAAACGTTATCTTTGTATAATATGTAGGCAAGCTGATATTTTGGGATTTTTTTTTTTTTTTGGTCAGTCACTTATGAAAAACATTTAAGAGGTTTTCTTGTGTGCAGCAGAAGCAGCGCAGTAGTTAACCCGTGAGCGACAGACAGCAGGCCGCTTTGAGCATGTAAAAATCTGCAAGAGCCACCCGAACTCTCCAAGAGAGGCCCCTTTTACACTTACACACACACACACACTATCACGCCACAGTTACTTGAAGCATGGCTGTGCCCACTCAGCAAGTGCAGGCATATCCTCACTTCCATCTGCCTATGACCTCACCGGAGCTGTTTGTTTAACCTCCTCTCTAAACCATCCTAATTACTCCTCACTACAATCCTGCACAATTCAGACAGCACTGAATGGCAGAATATTTTTGCCCCATGTTTTTGATGTCAGTGCCTTTATCTTCGTTACTGGAATATGACCTTCCCTGTGCCATTCTTTTTCATTCCCATGACACAACCACATCCGACATAGGTAAAGGAATGTTTACTAATAAACATATACGTTTCTTTTGGTTATGCCTGATCTACAGGCTTTTCGGGGAACGCCTCGCTTGAAATCATTGTGTTACGCATTGATAGGCATTTGCATACGCTAGGTTGGACGTCAAAACACTGGATGTGTGTAAATAGAAAACCATCTAAACTGGTTCTGTGGTATGCCAAGAGTGTCAGACAGTGCATGCAGTTGTGTATCAGGGATGACTTATTGATCAGTAGGGCATTATGGGGCAGCAGGCTGGCTGGAGGCAGTGCCGTCAGTCCTGTCCATTGGACAGAGGCTGCTGTTGGCTGCAGGACTGACAGCCTAGTGGAGTGGAGAATAGGGGGTGCAAAAGCTTGAGGGCTGGGTTAATCCCCCCTGAACTGGGGCAGATGTTGTTAATGAGACCCTCTCAGAGCAGCTCCCGCCGTGGGAAAATGGCATCCAATCCTTATGGGGTCAGGGCTTTGAGCTGACCCTCACTGACTCATCCCCACCTCGCAGAGTTGGCTATTCTTTTGGACTTTATTTAGGTGTAGGTTCCACTTCTTAGGTCCCTGTACTCACTTGCATCTATCCTTCACTAACCAGAATTGTAAATGAAGCCACCGGGCATCTAATTTTTATTACTGGTCTTATGGTATGAATTAAATTTTATAACAACTCATTTGGCTTTGAAGCACTGCATTACAGCCATTCTAGCAGTAGTCTCAAAATACACCAAAAAATGAAAGGAAGCAAACTTTCAGGTTGTTGTTTGTTTGTTTTTTTCAGATATAATTCAGTTCATAATGTCTCCTGGCAGTTGGATTTAATCTCAGCCTTGACATGGGCGGATGTGTGCCAGCTTGCTCATCCCGTTCCTCTGATGTCTGCTGTTAACAATATCCGTGGTTGGTGGCTCCATAGTATAGCAACCGCAAAGAATGCTGAGTGGGTGGAATAAAGGTCAGCTGCTGTTCCTTGTCAGGTTCAGTAAAAGAGCACAGGTGGAAAAAAAAAAAAACAACCTGTGCTAATATTAACAGCAGTCGAATTTCAGTCACTGGAAAACGAGTGTATAAACCCAGATCTAATCAGAAAACTTTATCGAGGAAGACAATCAGAGCAGGTTCAAAAAACAGAAGCTAGAATTCAAATAAATGAAACGCAAATCTAATGGATTGGCGTATTTACTCACGTTAGACTTTTTCAAAGAAGATGATCAGAGTCGCAGTGGCTCAAATGAGACTGTGTAACATGCAGTATGAGTAAAGGAAGAAAAAAAAAACTAGTTTTTAATTGTAGCATCCAAGCCTACACTCTATACAAACACAATTAATGACTTCCCAGTCATACGCTGGTTTTTGTTTTTTTTTTCAATTAAGGTATTTGTAATTGTTTATTTAATACTATATGTTTGCTTTAGAGCTCTTTGTGTGAGTAAAGCAAACACTGGGATATCATACAAGATGTAAAGTCATTAATGTTATTAATATGGATTAGTGAATGAAGACGTGTGAAGTTGTTTCAGGAATTCTGTTATTCTTTTTGTTTATTCTAGAGACATTCTGCCCTTGCTATTTATTGTGTGGTAACGAAGAGAATTTGATGAGAGTTGAAAAAGAAGCACAAAAGTTGTAATCGTAGCTGGACCTGGCATACAACAGACGAACAAACAAGCAAACATACATACATACATACATACATACATACATACAAAACATCTCATACAATATGTCCAGCCATACATTAACTACTGTCTATATGTCCTTTTGTGTTTCACTCATCATGAAACTCAAAACAGCGGAACAAATGACTTTATTTTTGATAGCTGAAGTGAGACACATACGCTCAGTGACAGTGGAACAAATTTGGTACTGTAAAGAAACAATGCAGACAGGACAAAGGGTAAGGAGCTGCAGGGTACGGCGTGGCAGTATGTGATTATGGCTTCCATCTAGGCCACAAATATTGATTAATGTTGGCCAGGGATGTTGAGGTGAACAGAGATTGACAGATGAACAAAGAACATTTCATGTCTTCATGTTACAGATTCTTATCATATTTGTATTGTCAGGAGAACACAGAGGTACAATAAAGCCATTCAACATGAGCCTACTAGCCAGCCTTGTTATTATTTATTTATTTATTTATTTATTTATTTTAAACCCAGACCAAAGGCTATATTCCTTAAAAAAGGTCACGTCTTACATGCATTATTTACAAAATCTTTTTAAAGAACATTTCAAGGATGAAGGAAACTTTTGTAAGAAATCTTCATTGGTAATGAGGTTGTCTTCATGGGAACAATTAAGTTTTATTCATTGACTACTTGTAAATTGATTAACGTCTCTGGGGATGAGTATGTGTTCATAATGTGTATGTTGGAGGATTAGAGATAATCCGATGAGTTGCTCAATTTCAAAATTCAATGTTCCTCTATCTTCAAATATACTTCTTTGTACACTCTCAGAAAATAAAGTACCTTTAGGGGTACAACCGCTTGTCACTAGGACAGTACCCTCTAAGGTACTTATTTGTACCCTTTATATACTGCTTGGGAACATATATGTATCGGTTTGGCCCTAAAACGGTACACATAGTTACCTTGAGGTCCATTAATGAGCCCTAGGGGGTAGATTAGTGTAGACATACCTTGGGGACAGAAATGGACTCCTACTGTACCCCTATTTCTGTCAGTGTAACATATGAGAATGATGAATTATGGGTAAATAACCTGATCTGAACCTCATACTTTTTTAATTAAAATATGTAAATAAAAAAATAAGTATGTTTGAATTCAACTTGTGTGTTTTTGTAGTGGATCAGTAACGAGCTGTCGTGATGAGTTCTGTGGTCTATCCGGCTCTGCTTCTTGACATCTAATTAGAAGTATTGAACACGTTTGATTGATAAAGGCTGTTGCTAAATGAGTTGAAAAAAAAAAAAAAAAGCCATTGACCAAAAGCTGCACAATGTCAGTACAACAATACAACAGGCTGAAGAAATAATCTGAAGATGAAAATCGGCTCTTAAATAATCAACGGTCCAGTTGAAATCAAGCAAATTACGGACGACGTGGTTTCTGTGACCGTACCAGTTTGAGACACATGAAAAATGTAACTTTATTTATGAATGACAACAAGATATTTACATGATCTTGTTATTTCAGGTATCCTCAGGACCTGTTTAATGTTGTTTTTGTATTTGATCTGTCATGATCTGGTCTTATGGTTTGGCATAAGACCAGATCATGACAGTATTCAGATTTTCTTATTTCTTATTTAAAAGACAATTCTCTTTTACTGCACACAACCCTGTTACTACTTGGATGGCAGCTCTCTTGAGGAAAATGAATTAATGTGACTGAGAAACTTTTGGTGGATGCGGAAAGATACAAAATAATAAAGACTGAGGCCAGACGAGACTCGAGTGCTCTGAGGTCCTCTTCTCTCCTCCTCGTCTGCCTTTCAGCTCATCAAGTGTCATAATGCAGGTTTTACCTTGAGGTACTGCTTGTCCAAATGCTATTGGGGCATTTTAAAGCTCACTAAAGTGGCATTTGAAAAAGTATGGTGTTTTTTTTGTTTTTTTACAGTTTCACTTGTAGGTCCCATAGTACTGGATCCTTGTTTATCTGCAGGATAAGAAAAGGAAGTGACGGATAGATGTCCCGGTTACTGTAGAATATCAGTTCTGGTTATTGTCTGACATTGTATTTTTGTCTAAATACAGTAAACAAAACAAATATAGAATGGTGAAATTGAAAACATTGTATGTTAGACTACATCCTTGACAAGGTTATGCCTCACAATGCAAGTACACAATTAATATAATATTAATTTCACTGTGCCTAATGATATTAGTGTAAAGTTTATAAGGCATTGTAAATTATGTTGCGATCTAGAACTATGCAAATTGAGCTAAGTGCAGGCAAAACATTACCTTTCGTGGTATAATAAGGAATAGTCATCATCATCATCATCGTGCGTCCTTTTATTAATGAATAATTGTTCATTATTGTTCATCATAATGAATAATTAGGAATTAGAAATGTGTAACAAAATATGCTGTGACTGAGTGTTCAACATGGACAGTCCAGGAAAAAAAAAGAGCTGTTTTATGATAAAGTAACTAGTGCAAGTACTTCAAATTGAACTCTGTTGATGATTGTGCTGAGGAACAGGTTGTAAAGATATTATTCCCATTTAGTACCAGCGTATTCATTTCTAAATGTTGTGCCGTGGTTAAAAGGAAAATTACTTCTGTGTTGGATTCTGAGTCCAAGAGGCTGTATTTACAAATCTTTGTTATCTTTTTTTTTTTTCGTTAGAAATATGCACATTTCACCTCAAAAATTCGTCCCCAAACTTGAGAGAACTTCTTGCACCCTCCCGGTCCCTCCACCCCTGGCAAATATCACACCTTGGATGCATAAACATGCCTGAGATCCACACATCAACCCACCCAGGGGGCCTGGTCAGCTATAGAGCCGCACTGTGACACCAATCAGGGACGATGGCGGCTTCCTTTGTTATGCTAACAGGAATCGCCTCTTCTCTTATTCAAATTCTCCCCTTCTCTTTCTCCTTTCCCTCACGCTTTCCCTTCGTCCCCTCTCATTCTTCCTCCCCTCCTCAAGTCCAAGTAAATCCACACCAAGCGAGGGAGAGAGAGAGAGAGAGAGAGAGAGAGAGCGAGAGAACCCCCTGTCCTTGGAGCTGCTGATCGGTGGGCCCCTCGCTTGGGGGTCAGTACGGCTCTCGCCTTGCCAGGCTGTTTCCATGCCCTGCCGAGGCCATTTCATATTCAAATGCTCCAATCAGCCCTGTGACTTGCAGGGGGCTTTTTTACAGCCTGGGCCTTGGGTCAGCGGGTCAAGATGGTGATTTAATAGCTGAGGCGATGGGAGAAAAAAGTGGGAAAGACGTGATTTAGGGCCTGAATGAGTCATAAAAAAGCATTTCTCTTAAGTTGTCATGTAAATAGGAACAAGCTTTATGCGTTCTGTGGATTTTTTTTTTCTTTTTCCTATTTATGTCTTCTTTCTCAACTTGACTTAGTAGTGGCTGTACTCGTAACTTGTGTTCATTATGGATGCTTGTACTATAAGATGTTACATGAAACATTCAGCTAGAAGAGTGATATTCCCACGTAGCCTAATGGTGCCATCTTGTCTACAGACATTTCTTCTTGAGCATCTTGTTATTCCTGTCCCTAAAGGTGTGTTAACAGAACAGGTGTGTGTGTGTGGGCTGATTGACATGGAAATTTCTTCCCAAACCATCTCTTATCATGCAACCTCTAAATGTTGGGTAATGTCGAAGCGGATCGCACCCAAACACACACTATCTGGCAAGTATTTATATGCCCTCATTCAGGACACCGTACCTCATGTTTGTGTGTCATATGTGCTTGTTATGACGATGATATATAGGTTTTACTATAAAGCGCTAATTATGAAACGCATTGTTCTGCTGCCTTATTTAGTATCCTGCATTAAGGATGAATTTTTGGCACTCTTTTGAAGATGATCTAACAATCTGCAGGTCAAAATAAAATGATCATTTCTAACGACCAATGTTTCAGTTTCCAACTTCCAAAACAAACCCATCTGGCAGCAAATCAAACTATTTATGCCACCATTTCTCAGAGACTCCCATATGCGCTGCAGCCTTCATTCTGTTCGCTAACTAAGCCGTCTCTTGACAGGTAGTCATTATTATTTCATCATAAGCCTGTTGATGGTTTTGGTTGGGTGTATTCTCCTGTTTGTACAGGGAAACACAGTGACAGCAACTTCACTCACTGACATAAAGGTCAAAGTTTGAGATTTAAGGCAACTAAGGGATTTGTAATGTCGCTTCAAGATTAGTCATCTTTACATTAATTTAGTGATTTTTGGGAAGCCTTGGAAAGCCTAAAGCATGTGAGTGATTCTGTGTATGTGTGGATATCTGATTTTTTTATTTTTTTTTTTATCTCTAGCATATTCTTCACTGAGCACAACTGCACCAGTTGCTCAGTGTGGTGGTGTCTTAGCCTTTCATCATTATTACTCCTCCACTGGTTCTAGAGAATGAACTCCAGCAGCTTAGCCCACCTACGCCAACACCAACACCCCCAGCCCTATATGTGTTTGGCAGAGTGTGGATGTCTAGCTAGAGACAGAACTGTTCTACGTTCACTTTCTCCTGTGCAGTCACTGACAAGACAGAGTGAAATGTCTTTCCCTCTTTCCTTTCACCTCCTCCTTTTATATTTGTTGACATGTGCAGATGTTTGAGTAGGAGGAAACAGACTTGTGTGATGGAGAGAAATATATATATATCATAACAGAACGCAACTCCAAACCATTTTGCTGTCATATCTCATTATGAAAGAGAATAATCATCCTAAACATGGTTTAATTGACTGAATAGATTTAAGGAAATGCAGATTAAAATAATAATGCTCCGTGGACTGTACAGCACTCGTCAAAAGTTTGGATATCCCTACTCATTCATAGGGTTTTCTGTATTTTGACTATTTTATACATTGTAGAACAATCCTGAAGACATCAAAACTATGAAATAACGTATGGAGCATATATGAAATGATGTGGTAAACAAAAAAAAGTGTTTAAAAAAATGTGTTTCCTATTTAGATTCTTCAAAGTAGCCAGCGTTAACCTTGATGACGCTTTGTACACTATTGGCATTATCTTAACCGGCTTCATGAGGTAGTCACCTGGAATGCTTTTCAATTAACAGGCATGCCTTGTCAAAAGGCAATTAGTGTAATTTCTTGACTTCTTAATGCATTTGAGATCAAACAGTAAATAGTAAATAATAAAAATACAGTAAAAAGCCCTATTCCACAACTGTAGTAATCCATGTTATATCAAGAACCGCTCAGCTATAAGTAAAGAGAAACGACGTCCATCGTTATTTTAAGACATGAAGTGTCTTTTAATTCATAAAAACAATGAAAAACCATTGAATGAGAAGGTGTGTCCAAACTTTTCACTGGTACTGTGTATCTGTAATCAATTTTAACCGAGCTTAGGGAATTTTTCCACTTGCTCCTTGCCTTAATATCTTTCTAAGAGTCATAACCTTTTGTATTGGCCCCTCTAATTCATTCGAAGTGAATCAAAACTGAAAAGCCAAAGAATTATGGCAACTTATGAGCTTTACAAAGGTGGTAGTTTTCTGTATTTATCATGCATAATGCTTTCACTAGAATGTAAGTTATTTTCAAATACTTAAAACACAGCAAAAAAAAATTGATAATTTTCCTTTGCCTAAAATGAAACGAATCAGATAAAGATTCAAATTGCAAATTATCACAGTATGAGGCACTATTTTGACTCTGGAATGCTTTCAGCGCCTGTCAGAATGCAGCCATCTCACTAACTAAGTGTAATGCTATGTTCTGTCACACAATGCTTTTTTCACCATTGCATGCCAGACCTCCCATACCATAATACAGAACAGTTTTCTCATGGCAAAGTGTATTCTGAAAAGCCGATAAACTATGAGAAAATGGCTCTAAATAGCCTTAATTCTATCATTAGGTGAGAGAAAGTGATGCCAGGATTGGTCGGCTGTCTGTTCCATATTCAGCAGCTCTGGATGAGGCAGTAGGCCTGCTGGGAAAACGGTGTCGTAATCAGGAGCCGATCGCTCTGCCTGATCAGGTATGAAGTCTTTCTCTGCCTTCCTCAGGACGCTTCATCCTCATCCTCCTCTTCTTGCTCTGTTAGCAATTTCCACTGATCCTCTATTCATCCTGTTGCTCTCTCCGGCTAGGGGTAAGTTAATGGGAGAGGAGATGATATTGTTGATTTGGGGAGGGGATTACAGCATTTGAGATGTAGTGGAGTAAGCAGGGAGGGGATTTTTTTTTTCTTTCTTTTTCGTTCCCACATTTGATTATTCAGGTTAGATGAACTAAATTCTAACCCCATAAAATTCAGATGATCCTTGGGGGGTCATTTGCATATAATTCAGCCCCCTCTCCCGTCCCTTCCCAGCTCCCTTCGTTTCCCTCTGAATGTCAAAGAGAGGGAGAAGCAGTCAGGCCTGTCTAGTCTTAAAGTTGTCACTGTGTTGTGAAATGTAGGTGAACAAGCAAGCACTTTAAAAGTCTAACTCCAAACTTTCTCTAATCTCTTCCATACACACCACAAACACAATCTCTCTTGGACATGTACGAACACTTGCGGGATTAACTTAACATGACATAGCATGTGTGTGGCATCTGTTTGCACCTCTGGCACAGATGTTTGAGATAGGATAGTGAGGAATTGCCTGTAGGTACCACATCATGTGCATTGTGTACACCACAGGAAGATTTGGGGGTATTTAAAGGTTTGCATTTAAATGTAGTTGAGAGACAATTACAGAGATAAATGTTCTTGTGAAAGTTTATTAATCAAATTGCAGTTGGTGTTTATTAACCTGACCTTCAAAGAAAGGGGTTAAATATTAAAAAAAAAAGTCTGTGTATTTTGTATGCATAGGTTTCCATCACAAAGATTGACTACATCCTCTTCCTCAGCATTTTATCTGTTTATGCAAAGAGGTAAGGTTAAAATTTCTCTTCCTGATTTGTCAAGATTTTGCCAAAAGTCACACTATAAAGTCTCAGGGTTGCCAAGTGCTCTGTTCTTACTCAGATGGCACTTGCTTTGTGTGGTCCATATGTGTGTGCAGGGTTTTGGTGTGGTGCCAAAGCCAGACTGCTCCCAGGATGGCATGATGTATGCCTCTACTGACCCCCTGTAGGTCAGTAGTCCCTCTTCACCAGCTTGCTCCCTAGTGCGCAGTCAGAATGCAGCGTCAGGAGGCTGAGCACGGAGCACCCATTGTGTGTGCTAAGCAAAGCGGAATGGCTGGGTGACAGAACAGGGAGGAGCTGAGTGTTGGGCTCAAAAAGCTTGGGGGAGGGGAGGAGTGGGATGAAGGGGGACATTCTGTTCCTGGGGGTCAAACAGACCCAATCATCCCACCAAAATCCCACCCATGACCCCCTTTCCTACTCTTAACATCCCACTCTGAGTACTCTTCCTTCTGAAGCCTTTCTCCCAAGATATACATGCCATATGTCTCCCAGCAGGAGAAAAATGGGGAAATGAAAATATGGAGTTCATTTTGTCTTGAAATACTTTCTGTAAGTCAATAATGTGAATTGACACTCATGCTTAGCATGCAATAAACAATAAGGATACAGCCCAGGGTGGCACAGTGGTGCAGCGGTTAGCAAGAAGTTTCCAGGTTCAAACCTCACAGCCGACCGGAGCCTTTCTCTGTGGAGTTTGCACATTCTCCCCATGTGTGTGTTGGTCCCCCCCAGTTCAAAGACATGCAGATTACGTAAAAATATCCAGCCACTGGGATTGCACAAGTCAGTGCATACTTAGTATCAGTCCCAAGCCTGGATAGATTGGTGAGGGTTGTGCCAGGAAGGGCATAAAAACCTATGCCAAATCCAATTCTTCGTGTGCAACCACGTGACAAAATAGTGTGATATATGCATCCGCCGCCATGTTGGATGATATACAAATCCAAAATGCCGTCTCGTGCGAACAATAACTGTGATGTGGTTAGTTTTTTCTTTTTTATCAGACATCTAGTATTTTGGTTTGTTTACCTGACATGTTTCGACGTACGTAACT
>JAOANJ010000027.1:32617454-32631438 GCA_026413345.1 Ariopsis seemanni
AAACAGTCAAGGGCACTTGAGGTATAGCAGGTAAACATGAAATAAGCAGTATAAACAATAAACTAATAGCTGTTAAGTTGAGGTAGTGCAGAATAGTGCAAATGAGCGAGGTAAAGTGAAATGTGCAATCCCTGACTTCCTGAGTTCAGTGTGCGAATGAATGTTGAGAGTATGTGTGTGTGTATGTTGTTATGCTAAATACATACTCTAATTTCTGACACAGACCCCTATTCCTTCTCATTTACTCTCTGGTTTGTCTGTCTCTTTCCCTTCCTCTATCTCTATTGTATCAGAGGTTTAGCATAAACTATATTACATGCTTCTAACTAGTGGAAACATAGTAGGATATAGCCACACAAATTACACATCTATACACATACGATCTCATGAAGTCTGGAAAATATTTTACTAGGTTCTGTCTTCCACAGTAGCAACAAACTGTACATGCTGCGCTCCTGAAACAGCCTTTAAACAACAATTAAACATGAAACACCGGGAGAGCGGAAGGGGGTATGCCCAAAATGGCAGTAAACAAGAGAAATGACATTTGACAACTTGTAATTTATGAATGGCATTTTAAAGAAAAGAAATTCACTGTTTTACAGGGAGAGGAGGGAGTATGCAAAAGCAAGCACTAAAGAAAACTATTCATAGAATGTAAGTGCATCAAAGCCATGCAGAAGAGAGAGAGAGAGAGAGAGAGTGGTACTTCAAAGTCTGGGTGCAGTGTGCATTGCACACAGAAAGCACTGTAAATAATGTTAGAACCGAGTGAAGAGAGCCCCCTGGAAGCTTGTGGCCTCACTTCTCATCTAATCTCATAGAATGCCAAATTACAATCAGCAACTCATTGAAAAGCCACCATCACACACAGTGGAGCAGAGTGAGAACAGGGGCATTCTCACATAACACTCAAATCAACTAATAACACCACCTGCTTGTTTACTGCTGCTCCGACTACAAGATGTGAAAGAAATACATATAAATAAGTCCTAACTCCTGAATCAGGTGTTAATACAAGTTTAGAAATCAATGATCTAGTTTAAACCTCTTGACTCTAACAGCTGATATATTTGCAGTTAGAATGGAATTAGAGTGTAAGTGAGTCCATTCAAGCAAACTATTTCCAACATGCCAACAAAAAGACAATGTCTGCAATTTGGGCAAAAAGAAATAGTGAAATGGTATGATTTCGGCCTATCAGATGTAAGGAAGTGATTATAAATCTTCTTTGAATGTCTGGGACGCAAGGTGCTTCCTTAGAAGTAAGAAGTGGTGCCATCTTATAGGACTGGAAATATAAACCCTGTATTCTTTTTCCAGGTTTAGCTGTGAAATTATACATTTGGAATGAACATAAAGGGAAAACAGAAAATAGGTGAAACCCTGATACACTAATTTGGTCATTCCAGAAACAAATTATTTTACATTTGGCCTTAACTTGATGTGATTCTTTTGGTAGATAACATGTACTCTTCATCGGAAATTGTTGGAAATATAAACCCTTTCGAATCCATGTTTTCTATTCATGCAGTTTTTGAAGTTAAATTATTCGTCTCATTTACAAATCAGAGTTAAGACACTTTCACTAAATATGTGACGGCAATTTAGTAATGCCACGATTAGAAGGGTGAAACGTTGCAAAACTCCAAATCTCAAAGTGTCTTCATTTTGATTTGGAGCTGGGATCTGTTGTTACCATGGTGACATGGTGCAGGCTCCGGACCTCTTCCCAGCTGTTGGGAGGTTTTGTATTCGTAAAGGCCCAAGCGCACATTGAAGCTTTGCTCCCGTGCTGTTCCCTTTTCAGATGCCAGAATAGTGTCTCAACTAATCCATGAAAGTTGTGCGGCTCAGAACCCCCGGCCAAGCCTTTTCCCACTGAATCAGGGAAGCCGGGGGTCTGAGCTGCGCTTCACACTCGATTGGTCGTCACTGTGGAAAGCTCGTCCCCCTTGCTGTGTTGCTCAGGCACAGGCTAATCGGCTTCTCCCTGTAGTAATTACCCATACTCAGGCCAGGTCTGATGCAGCTGCACCATCCCCTTGCCCACAAACCTGGACATATGCTGGCACTGATGTCCCCCCGGCCTGTCATTGGCTCCTCGAGAAGCCTTGCTTTGGATGGTCCTGCCCTGGAGCACTGGCAGTGCCAAAGGACAGAGGGTGGTGCCCATTTCTCGTTCCAAGCCCATCCCTTCCCCACCGCCTACCTCCCCCGGCCCACGCCCCAACACATACTGCACACATAAACACCAGGGATGATGAGTCTATTTTAGTTGGAAATGTCATGTAACTAGAAAGCCACAGCTGCTGCAGTCATATCTATCACAGTAACAAAGCAAGATCACTGTGTGTCAGCTGGCCTTCTAAGGATATAATTCTGTTTGCTCAATCATACAGATTAAAGATATCGTGGTTCACATAATTTACCTGCTTAGTTAATAAACACGTAATTTCTTTATTACTGATAGGTTGTCTTTTAATGTACATTTGATGTTTTACAAAGCATTTTGTTCTCAGGCATGATTGTCTACACATAAACTGGATATGAATTCCTTTTTTTTTTTCAGATTTGGGCAAGATCACACAATTCCTTTGAGGAACGTCTTCATTTCCATTCAGCTGGCAGATTAGAGGACCATATCAATATTGAGATGGCCTCTTGAATTGCACTGCCACTACACCACAGCTTTTCAAAGGAAGATCTTGCAGATCACAATGCAACACAGAGCACATTGGGTTTAAAGGGAGTGGAGATCATGTCAGTGACACCAATCATACATAGTATTTATCAGAACCTCGCTTTTGTCTCATTTCTTATTAGCTTAATTTTTCTTGCTCTCTCTACATAAGTTGGTTAAAAAAATTCTTGCTTTTTTGTAAGAACCTATGCTTTTGCAGATTTAAAAAAAAAAAAAAAAAGCACAAATAAAATATATTTATTCACATCTCCAGACAGGGGTGGAGTGAGTATAGAAAGAGAAGAGGGGAAAAAAAGAAGAGCCAGAAGGGGGCACACTGCTCTCTCTGTGCTTGGAGCTTTGGTGAATGATGACTTTTCAATGTGTCCTCTTCCTTTTTTTCTCCCTTTTTTCTGTGATTTCTTTGTGAAAAACATAAAAGCAAGAAAACACACAGCCTCAAATTACCTTATTTCCTTAAGCAAACTGACTGATTATGACTAGCATATGTTGATAATAACAGTCTGTAATAGATGTTAAATGTGAATTTGGAATGATGTTTGGATGGGGGAAAAAAATGTGTCCAATCCAAGCAGGAGGCAGAAAGACCCCCTGAAAGTGGGAATAAAAAGTGTAAATTTACCCTCTCAATTGTACATCTCAATCCATAATCCTGCCCCAAAAAAGCCAGTGGAGATTTGCCTGCCACTCCCATGTTGTTCCCCACCGGTGCTGGCTCAGCCTGAGTAGGTTTATAGTATTCAGATTGGTGCCTTATTTGCCATATCAAAGGGATTTGGTGCTGCAAATTTGACCAGGTTTTCACAAGTTGCAACCGGATGAAATAAATGCAATCTGTTTTTGTTTGTTTGTTTGTTTGTTTTTGTTGTTGTTGTTGGTGGTGGTGGTGGTGGTGGCTTTCTTTTTTTAAATGAAACCCAGAAGCAATATTAATGGATGCTGCCTGTCAAAATAAAGTGAGAACATATATGGAGAATACATGACAATGCATGGTCAAGGTGAGTGCCTATGTGCGTGATGTAATTGTAAAATGTTGTGTACTTGATTCATTATTTCAGGCCTGACTAAGCAGGTTGTTGAAGCTGGGTCAAGCTGGGCAGCTGAGCAAATGTGTCTGTGTGTCTGTTTAGCCGGTGGGTGTCTGTCAGTCTGTCTGGGAGAAACAGACACTTACATTTCCACCAAAGATGACAGGCTTTCCTTAACAGATGGGGTCCTGTGGCTTACTGATGAAGTTGCAAGACAATTTACCGGTAGTGTATTACTGTTACAATGTACTATGAAAGAAGATGAATAAAAATGCTGCAAAGCATTTATTAACAAATTCTATTTTAGTTTAAAAAAAAGTGTGAATATGAATTTGATATTCTCTTATCGGCACAGAGTTAGCCTTCAAGAAAAATAAATAAAAATGTACTTTATTGGCTTTAATATATTCTAGTTAAAAAGACATTACATCTGTGCAATTTAGCTAATATAAAATTCATTTTTAAAATGTGGAACATTTTCAAAGGGATTTGAAAATGATTTTAGGTCTTTCAGTAGAAAAAAAAAATTAAAGTAAACTATCCTTTCCTCGTATTCAAAGAGCACAGGCTGTTGCAAAAATTTCTTTAGCATTACCTCATTGAAAGGATACAAAACAGGCTGATAAACCTTACACGTCTAACCATAACTCAACTATGAAAATTTAATCAACTTTGAAATAATGTGTCAGTTTCGTACTGAATTTGCCAGTTTGTGTATTTTCTCCCAGTTGCACTTGGACGTGTGGGGGAGCAGGTGTTTCTTCACTAAAGCTAATATTAAGCTCATGTTGTGTGCTTTGACATGGGAGTATGCCTGTATGTATCTGCCTGTGTGTCAGAGTATGGAAAAAAGGAAAGAAAGGGACGGACTATTGTTGAATATAGTGTCTAAAACATTTTAAAGTGAATGAGGAAAGCACTGGGACAGACACCACTCATATACAGAGTGTATTATTTTATGGACTTTGGAAATCCAAAAATTAAGCTGAAAAATATGTATGGTCACAGGGGGCATTTTCAAACTCAACATTCCTCAAATGTAGACAATCACAAGTTGGTATTTTTCTGAACTGGAATATATGCATATCAAGACAAAGTGAAACAATTACACTTGTTAGCATATAAGTGAACAGGGCTTATAACTGTGCATGTATAGTGCAGGGAAATATTTATGGATTGTAGGCAGATATTATGGATAGAGTCCAGCTACTATTGTTTTATTTCCATTGCTGTACAAAGTTTAAAAATTATTTCATTAAGGCATACACATTTTCATCGAGGCTCACATTTTAGGATCACTGTTATGTTAAGCTGAAGGATTTGGATTTAGGATTTAGTGACGTAAGAACACATGCTATTAGCAAGACGGATTTTAGAACTGGAAATCAGAAAGGCTTCTCAGGTAATAATATTCAGTAAGGTGGTTATGCAAAGTTTCTGTTGTTTATGTTTTCCTGTTTTCAGATGCATGCTCAAACCATATTTGCGGAAGGAGACAAAAAGACCAGAGCATGTAAGTAGCTTTCACCTGTAATCATGAGATGTTTGCACTCTTAAGATCATGGTTCTTTATTACCGTACAGGGAACAGATAACACGGCATTAGCCAACATCTATAACCATTAATTAATTTGTATTTATATGCAAGATATGAACACTTCACATAAAAGTTTCTTTGAGCCTTTGTTCTTGAAAGCTTTAATGGTATTCAGGGGAAGGTGAGAGCTGTATATCCTCCCTCATTACTCCCTTCTTTACTTCTAGCAAGTAAGGTTAACTTTGGTAAATCATGTGACAGTCATGAGTAATTGGAAATGAACAGGGTAGGGAAGGTAACTTGCTCTCCAGCACTTTTCACAGTGCTCTCAGCTTTGGAGAACTTGACAAAACAGGCAGAAACTCCAGCAGAGTTCGAACTCACTTTTAACTTTTCATACACAACTACAAATGGTCCCTCTTTGTCATAAGCCTGGTTCCATGTATTTTTTTTTTTAAATATAAAAAGAAATATACAACAATTTTCTTGATCAGTTAGTTTTCCAGCATTGATTAGTATGCAGCTATACTGATAAAATGAGACAGTTCAAAGTAATAGTATACTACAAAATAACGAGCAAAATGGTGAGTGTCTTTCATCTAACTTTGTGAATAGGGAAAACAAGTGCACAGAGTTTGATGTACCCAATACTAGGAAACATATGAAAACAGATTTCATTCACCATTCTATGCTTCTCTACTCTCACTCACAGCGAACTCTGAACATTGCAGCAGTTTAATCAGCCTTTCTCATGTGTTTTATGCTTTATTTCATTTATGAAGCAGCTTACATCAAGCGTGACTGCTCTTTTTAAAAAAAAAAAACTAAAGAAGGCTTTTGGAATGTAAAACTTCTGTCAACGATTTCTCAACAAGTCATCAGCAACAAATGAGAATGGAGTTATCAAAAAATAAAACTTATACTAATTGCTTAGCTCTTATAGAAAATGTTCACAAGCTATTTGTGTGCTGTGATCGATTGAAGTTCTAATGCCAAGATCAAAATTTCACAAAAATGTGTTTCTTTGCAACACAATTTATTAATGTTAGCAAAGTTTGACCAGAACAAAAGTTCTCTTTTAATCAAATGTAATACTGTAACATTTTGAATTTATAACCAAAATTAAAATATTGCTTAAAGAAGATTAAATATAAAGGTATATGCGAAAGTTTGTTTATTTGTTTAAAGGTTGTACTATTTCATTATTATTAGTGCTGCACAGGATACACATTTGCATGTTTTGGATGTGTAAAAGTTTCTATCAATTATAGTAGGCTAATTCATGGAAACTGGAATGCCTGTTGTAGCATAGTACAAAACTGGCACTTAATCCCCCAAATGTTTTTACATATTTGCTATGTACAAATTACAATAATGACTATCCTTTAACTTTGTATGTTATATATTAATTTAATATTAAGTCCCAGACTATTGTATAAGAACCAGAGATAATACTTTTATTTATGGAAGGATAGTGATAATGAAAATAAAATGATATACTTTTTACCCTCTTTATTAATGTGAGAAACACAATGATAACCATCCAGCAGTAGAATATTGATAATATAGTACATCTATCAGAAACCAATCATTTTTACCAATATTTCAATGTTATTATTTTAGATATTTTTGGTGTGTTCATATTTACAGTGAATGTGGAAATCTAAAAGGTAAATTAATTATGTAAATCTGGACACACACAAAAAAAATGCAAATAATAAATGTCCACTTTAATCTAATTGATATAAAGTGTAATTTCATCTACTTTATCTCACCTAATTTAAACCAAATACAAAAATTAGGCAAAAAAACGCGGTCAAAGTGTTGTAAGCCCTGTATCCATACAAAAGGCTCCCTGTTGCTGCAAATAAGGAGAACTAATCTGGATTTGTGAAAACAAACACAAAATAAATATTAATCTATCCAATACACTTACAGTAAGACATCAGTCCACTATGATGGTACTTGCTTTTTCTCATGCTGTAATGTTAACCAGGGTTGCATGTGTCAGGAAAGGAATCGACTTTTCAACCATTCTGACCCCGTTTCCATATTTCTTGACATCGGATGCCATGATGCCTTGCTTAGATTTTTCTGAAGCATCTTTTGAATTGTCCATTAAGAGCGAGGACTCAGTGTGCAATAGGTGATGTGATGGGATGTGGACAAGCTGAGGAAAGGAAAAGTTAAAGGAACAGAAAAGTGAGAGCTGCTGAAATGTAGGTCCATCACTGTAAGGACTGTTGGTTTCCAAAAAAGCATGTACATTTATGAAAAGACACCAAACCCCAGATGTGTTAATTATGCATGTTGAGAACCAAAGGTAAGGAAGCAAAGTTATAGACAACATGGGTTACTTCTATCCAATCTGTGTTAAAGAAAAGCTACCTATCTTTTTCTCTCATCCATCACTTAAATTTGTTCAGATTCTCTGATTGAAGCCTATGACCTGGCCTTTGCAGAAAGCAGGTCATCATTATATAACCAGGAAGTGGCCTGCCAACATCCAGCAGCTTGTTTACGGTGACATTTTGTTGCCAGGGTGATGGGATCCTGCCAGAGAGCGTCTTCATTAGCAATCACGCATGGCTGAATCTGCCACTCTGCTCAGTCAACCTAGGCTACAATATCAACCTGAGCTCACACAAAATTTGTCAGACCTGCAATGTATACAGGACATTTTACTGTATTTCATAGAAATTATGCCAAAAGATATGACTCAAAATCAAATTCAGAATCATTCTTTCAGTCACAAAATACCTGATGTGTTGTTACTATTTGGATTTGGATTATAGGCCAAAAAGTCTAGAATCAAGCAAGTGATTTTTAATATTTCAATTGTCTTTGAACAATCAAAACAACATGTTTAATGATATGGTTTTACTAAAAAGGTTGTTGTTGAGTTTTGTTTTTTGATAAAATTTTGATTCGGTTTTTACTCAAATCTTCATAAGTATGCAAAAAAGTGTATATATGTATATTTAAAAAAAAAAAAAGATAAAACATTAACAGATGGTAGTTCTTTTGTGAAGAAGTTGTTTCCTTGTTCTTGCTATCAAACTTTTGGCCTGTAGTTTATAATAAAGTGATTTTCCATCCCATGTATAAATGACCATGATTACACACCTTATGAAGTACACCTTATTAACTAAGGTTCATTACCCAAGAAGGAGTGCTCTTGCAAGTGTTGCCAAGAGCAGAGGTTTTGTGCTTTTCTAAATTGTGAAAGCATGCACAAAAACTCCGCTTTGAAATTGGTCTGCGAAATCCTTGCAGAATCTCCCAGCAAACCAAAGAAGAGAACATCACTAATGACAAGACACTTGTGTTGGCACTGAAAAATCCACATGAGCAAATTACAAAATATTCAATTACATGTTCAATATCATGGCATGAACTGACCACAGCTTATTCTGATAAATAACAGGATATCAAATTATCAAAATTCGAAACCTACTGAGGCCAGCCATGCTGATGGCTTTTTAATCTGAAAACTGAATTCTGAAAATACCCACATTTCCTCCAGGGAGAGCAGCAGGAGGCGCTGTGAGGCTGTTAGCCTTCTAATAATGAAGCGCCAGCTAAAACAAACAGGGATGATGGGGGAAGGGTCAGCACGGTGTCTTGTGCACATTAATGCAAGATTAACATTGAATAAGCAGTGGAATCCATGACAATGATATCAAATGCGTGGCCCCTACCTGTGAGGCCAAGCGAAAGAGAGGGGTTTGGACTCGGCCTACAGTAATGTGCATGACATAATTATACTAAATATCAAGGGAAGCCACTGTGCCATATGACATGAAGTGCCATGCAAAGTGCAACATCAGGGTGTTTTAGTGGAGCTGTGAAAGCACATCCACCATGAAACAGTTGTTTTTGACCGTCACTGTTCCCTCAGTGTGTAAATGGTAGCTTGGATCCTATTTGTTATAATATATATATTAATCTCTAACAGAAAACATGCTGTCACACCACCGGCCACAGAGTGCCATATTTTTCCAGGTCAGATTCCATTTTTCTCATTCCCGTTTTTTTCAATCATTTATACTGGAAATTCATGATATTTGCTGCCTGGGTGCAAAATTTGATCCAAGAAAGCAACAAAATTTAAATTAAAGCAATTTTAAAAAATCATGGCACTCCTGCTGAGCAACAGGAAGTGCTGCAGTTCAGCTTGGGGGAAAAAACAGTGACAGTGTTTTTTTGCATAGGTTTCTTGTGCTTGCTGCACATGTTGAACTATTGCTGAAGCTTTGCGAAATACATGAAACAAGAAAACATTGCATACAAATATAATGACTGCTTTCCTGTAAGTTTCTTATTTATTTGTTTGGAGAACATCAATGATATGATATGATGTAAAATTACACCACACTTTCTATTGTACAGGACAAACAAATACATCAGAAGCATTTGGTAAGCATGTGGGAAGATTAATATACTCAAAACCTAATAATAATAATAACAATAATAATTGAATAGATGGCTATACATGCACAATAAGCAATCTACATATGTTGTAAAATAGAATCATGTATTGTGGTGATGAAAATTTAGTTGAATTATTTGCTAATATCTATTTGGACAGATATTACACAGCTCCATAACACATCTCTTAGAGAATTATTAAACTGCATGCAGCTCTTACTTTTTGTACATTAATAGGTACTATTAGTATGCAGAAGTCAGAGTTTATTAGTAAAAAAGTCAGAGATTATTAGTATACAAAGGTCAGAGTGCAAATCTTTATTACGGTATATTGCTCTTAATATTAGCTTTTTTAGGTTAATTAACCTCCTGGTGGTTAAATTAGTTGTCACCAGATAATAAAACCAGATAACCACAGAAAATAAGAACTGAGTGTCTATTGACACAAGGATCTTAATGAATTGTTTGTGCATTGATAGCTTGATGAAAATCCAGGCAGGTCTATCCTCCTGAGGCAATGGGACACATTCAAACAAATTGAAATGTCTGCTGGACCTTCTTAACTCAGAATTAATAAAATTTAAAAAAAAGAAAGAAAGAAAGAAAAACAAGCCAAAACCGCCAAAGCAGCCTCCGCAATGCACTGGTCTCTTCTATAAAGACATCTGCTGAT
This sequence comes from Ariopsis seemanni, assembly GCA_026413345.1. NCBI lineage: Eukaryota > Metazoa > Chordata > Actinopteri > Siluriformes > Ariidae > Ariopsis > Ariopsis seemanni. The sequence continues at coordinate 32,627,827 of JAOANJ010000027.1, forward strand.
GACACACTTTGGAAAGACCTGCTCATGCGGAGGCTGGCGAACAAATCGCTCTAACGAGATTGGGCTACATGACGGCCTGCTGTAAGAGACCGACGTGGGGTCCCACACAACCTGCCACTGAGCGGGATGCCACAAAGCTGCCTGGGCCTGCCACAAACATGTCTGCACCCCTTTCTGAAACTGCACAGCCCACACAGGCAGGATGGCAGAATACCATTAAGGCCTGAAATCCAGTCTACATGCTATTCTCTCTCAGGCAACCACCAGCTCAGCAACCTTCTCCAGTGTGGCCCAAACTGAATTTGCTGTTTTGCTTTTGTCCAAAATAAATAAAATACAGTATACAATTTATATTTTCTAATAATACTTGGTGGACTGTGGAGTAAAATGCTGACATTAGATTAGATTAGATTAGATTAGATTAGATTAGATTAGATTAGATTAGATTAGATTAGATATCCTTTTATCCCACAAGGGGAAATTTACATTGTTACAGCAGCAAAAGAGAAGCAAAATATAGAAAGAAAAAAAATAAGGCAGTGAAGGAGTAGTGCAAAAAGTACTAAGTATACAAAAATGTATATATAAAAAGAAATAAACGACAAATTAAAGATAAAATTAACAAATTTGCATAAATTAACAGGTTTGCAGATATACAGTTCACATAAGTGTATTACACAGGTGGTATTGCATGTGTAAGTATTGCACAGGTATTATTACCAGTATTACACAGGTAGTATTGCACAAGTAAGTAGATATATTGCACAGGAGCCATTTTAACCATGTGTAGCTAGCAGTTCATTGTAAAGTACTGATGCTGATAGTCAGTGAACACAGTATACATTCAGAGGGGTCTCTATGGATATAGAAGTGATCTGGACAGTATTGTTCATTGTTGTGAGGAGTGTCTGGTGCTGTACTTGGTGAGGTGCCGGTTGTACAGTCTCACAGCAGTAGGGAGGAAGGAGCTGCTATATCTCTCCTTAACACTCCGCAGATGGAGGAGCCGGTCACTGAAGGAGCTGCCCAGTGCTGCTACTGTCTCCTGCAGTGGATGGGAGGTGTTCACCATTAAGGATGACAACTTGGCCAACATCCTCCTCTCCCCCACTACGTCCACTGAGTCCAGTGCACAGCCCAGGACAGATCCTGCCTTCCTAATCAGTTTGTTTTTTCCTCTCTGCTGTTGTGATGCTGCTTCCCCAACAGACAACTCCATAAAATATGGCTGATGCCACCACAGAGAACTCCAGAGGCCCTGAGCCTCCTCAGCAGGTGGCGTCTGCTCTGGCCTTTCTTGTACTGTGTGTGTGGTAGGTTTTTAAATAAGTAGAGTATGCCTCATCGTGCAGTGTATATAAATGCCAAAATGATGCTAAAAAGGACAAGATATCTTTCCACCGTTTACCTCAACTACAGGTAGTCACAAGAAATAGATTCATACCATCAGAAGGCCTCAAACCAATCTGCCTGCGGTGCCTGACTTCTGCTCCGAACATTTTGAATCATCCTGTTTTGATGAATCGACAGAATTAAAAGCAAGATTAATGTGGGCTGGGCTTCAAGAATAAAAAGAAAGAAAAGACGATGCCGTGCCAACAATATCTGCTCATCGTTCAGCTCCAAAAGTCTGTCGATGCAGCGTTGAGCAGAGACGACACCACCGGGAGGTTAGTTTTGACTTTGTTCTACTGTGATTATTTGTAGTATACAGGGACGGATCCAGCCCAAGGATCTGACAGATGCACGTTTGCAGAAATATTTTCATTAATTTTACCAGATCACTATGGATTTACACAAGGGCATAGAGCACATCAAGCTCTTTCTGAAGAGGACAGCCACGGCCTGCTACGATGGCAGCTCGGTCTGTTGGTTGAGCGTGGCTATAGCCCATGTAGCGACGAGCGCGAAAGTGAACAAATGCCCCGTGACCGATGCCAAGTGGTGCGCGCACATTTCTGACATCGCTCTGGATCCATCCTTGGTATATTATCGGTGTCTTGCCTGGTGAACTGTAATCAGTATTCCGATGCGTTGAGGCTCTTCAGCGTAAACTGGAAGAAAATACGGGTAACAAAGAAAACACTGAAGTTAAAGAACAATCACCGACAGATCAAGAGACGGAGCATTTGATTGAGCTTCAGGTCGACTCCACTCCAGATAAGAGAATTACTCAGAACATTTTGTATGAAACTCACTCATTTGAAATTTCTGAAGTTTTATTTCACAGTAGTTTCAGTTTCATTTATGTGCTCGGAGCGTGAATTGACCGGAAAGCGGGATATTGCTGTTCAGACAGATGAACCAGTCAGTGTTGAAATCCAGACAGAGACCATTGTCTTTGAAGACGAGATTATCCAGTATTCTTTGTTGAGAGATGAAAGCGTCTCATTAGATGATTTGTTCGAACGCCACTAAGAAAACCACGATGTAGGCGGAGGATATAAAGAGCCGAGTTGCTCCAAGCTTCCACTACGCCACATCATCGCATACAGTACGTCACTTCCGCAGGAGGCACGTCTGATATTTTAATAAAAATGTATTTTTCTAGAATACTATTTGGTCTCTGAAAATGAATATTTGACTGTTGAAATCTACGAATATTTTTACTGAACATAAGAATAAATCTGCTGGAGGATCCCTTTAACGTGTTTTCTTCTGACTAATAATTGTATCTCCTCTCGTAGATCATGCGAATTCAGTTCTGATGGATGTTTTGGGTCGATCTTCCCTCGGGGAACAAAACTTAGTCCTTTGTTGATGTTCCTGTTGTAAACAGTTTGTTGTGGAGATTGGTCCTCTCTCACATTATTACATTTCAGTTCTGTTTGATGTTTTGGTCGTCAGGGTCATTTTGATGGCAGGGTAGATGAGTGATGGCGTTCTGGTTAGGTAATCGTGTAACGTGACGCTCACTGCTAGTCGATTCAGTGCCACTGTGACCGACCACACAGTGTTCTGTCAGTGTGAGCGCTGCTATGACAGGAAACTCACGACATGACTACAAACATGGTAGTGTGATTCATGCTAAACGTAACATGCTAATGGACAGAAGAAACATCTCTTTATTAGCTAAAGCTTGCTTAGTGTTTACGCGAGCACGTTTTCTGGATGAGCTGGTTTCCAGATCCTGTTGGTTGATGATGTGAACAGAACATAATCTCAGCTCTATCTTTCGAGGATCTTCATGGTATTAGCTATTCGCACAGAAAAGAAAGGTCCATCCAAGAGTTTATTGGGATCTCGTACAGTGCCACAAGTAATAATCTTCACCGAGTGCTGGAATCACACCTGCTTAAGAGGTTGTGCGTGCGTGCGTGCGCTATCTGAGGAGGTAAACAACATATCCATCACGTTGAATTACCGTATATGGAAATGTACCATGTATGTGCGGTATGTGGTTCTATAAGGGTCCGTCTCAGAAACTGCTCTCTCGTTTGGGACATTATGGTCAAAAAATAAATTTTCTAATTTTACTTTTTTTTTTCTTTTGCATTTACCTAACACTCAATGTTCCTTTTGTCATGTTTAATAAGAATAAAGATAGCATCTCTTGCTTTATCTGGCCTCCACTGTGGAAAATGTTTATTACAATTCAAATGCTTTTGTAAA
>JAOANJ010000027.1:32722940-32736543 GCA_026413345.1 Ariopsis seemanni
CCTTTCACCCGTAGTCAGCTGGGATAGGCTCCAGCTTGCCTGCGACCCTGTAGAACAGGATAAAGCGGCTACAGATACCCCCAGCGTATTTGCCCCATACTTAAACTGAACTCGGTGTGATCATAATTTTACCTTAAGGCACCAATAACACTAACTGATCAGTTTTTAGAGTTAAGGATCAAGGACTGTTCCTTGTGTTTGTTTAACATCTGATATGTGACACGACTGAACACACTAAAGACAAGAGGAATTCAAAATCGCTCCAATTTATTATTACCTGCGATTAATTATAAATCTGAAACAGTACTAAAATAAGAATTCATCACAGAACCAGAACAGTTCTAAGAATGATCAGTGAATCTGCTCTGCTGAGAATTAAACATGCAGAGTCTTCATCTGATTCAGCTGGTCAGAATTTCATCAACTACTTTAAGTTGGTCCATACAAGAAAAATCCAGTCAAAAACTTGAAGATCAAATTTTCAAATAAATAAATAAAAGGCCCTCTGTTCTGTAAGGTGATGAAAGCGGCAGGCGTGTTTGCTGTTAGGCGAGCGGCGGCTCTGCACTGCCCTGACGCGCTCAGGCCTCGGAGGGCTGTTTAGATTTTCAAGCGCAGTCTCATGTTAAAAACACAAAGGCGGATTTATTTGTTCGGTGCCCTTTGTACAACACCGCCACTCTGCTTACAGAAATCAGAATGCTCCAGATGTGTCGAAATGGTGAAGCGTTAATCCACCGTGAGCCTTATTTAATTAAAAATAATAAAATAAACCCCAAGCACGCGCAGCTAGCTAATCAACCAGCTAGCATACTCAAAGCTACGCCATTAACTCGCTCGACGCCGAGCTTTAAATTAGAACAAAATATTTCCATTACCCACCTAGATATACTCATTTCTTTTTTAAATTGTATTTAAATGAATAAGTAAATGAGTGAAGAACAGCGAGGCGGATTTTAAGCGCGAGTTAATTCGCTGCTTGATGATGGCGGACAGCTCACGCGCCTCGGCTTCTGCAGCGCTAGCATTAGCTTCACATTCGGCCTTTTCTTTAGTTTCTACAAATTTACCTGTTTCAGTCTTGCAATGAGGACATTTTTCACTCCTGTAACATCCAGGTTCCTCCGCTTGAGCTCGGTTTTTAAATCAACAACGCGCAAATCGGTTATCTTCTTAATCTCTGCTGAAATGGCACCGGACGCCATTTTAGTTCTCCACTTCTGTACGGCGAAGCGACGACACGACGTCAGCGCGAGACGCTTCTCAGAGATCAGTGACGTCAGGACGCAGCTACAGGTTTACGCCACTAAAGGCGCAAAGAGCAAATAAATACAAAGTAGGGAGATAAATAAATAAAGATAGAGAGATAGAGATGAATCTATGTATGTAGATAGATAGATAGATTCATATATATCTATATATCTACATAGATTCATCTCTATCTATCTATCTATCTATCTATCTATCTATCTATCTATCTATCTACATACATTAATTTATACATCTATCTACATACATAGATTCATATCTATCTAGATAGATAGATAGATGTATAAATTAATGTAGATAGATAGATAGATAGATAGATAGATAGATAGAGATTAATCTATGTATGTAGATAGATGTATAAATTAATGTACATAGATAGATAGATAGATAGATAGATAGATAGATAGATAGATAGATAGATAGATAGATAGATAGATAGATAGTCTAATTTGTTCCATTAAGATCAATGGAACAGATCGTTTTGGGTTTTTTTTTTTCGTTTTCTGTGTTCGGACAAGTTCATGAGCTCTCATAATGGCATGACGATCAAGCTGCATATATATTTTTACCCTCCGTTGATCCTCGTGCAACAAGGCTGCAATTAATTATGACAAAATTGTATAGTATTTTTAACTATATAGAAACGTTATAATAATACTTTGGTCACCCATCATACTCGACTTACTTCACACTTGTCTGATGCATTGTTTCCTTTCCTTTTTTTTTTTTTTTTTTTTGTGGTGCATTTTCTTTTGTTGATTTGTGCGTCACTGAATGTTGCTTGTTCGCAGCATAATCGCACCTTTTACTCATACACATGAGCATTAAGCTGAAAAGTTGTCCAAGCCCAGTGTGCTGCATGTGTCGCATGTAAAGTACGTATATGAAAGAAGACGAATAAGAATGAGGTGACTGAATATTAATTAATGAATCCTAAATGCAATAATCTAAATAATCAGTATGCGTTTGGATCCATTGCGATCAGACGCGTGCTCTACCTATAATGTTCAGTCACGACGTACCTGAAACTTTGATCCTGGATTCATTCGTACAAACTTTATAACTTTATAAAGTACACGCCTTTACCGCAGTAGTGCGCACTGACCTGCATTAGTGCAGACTGGCTCACGGTGGGATGCGCGGTTTGGGAGAGAGCGCAGTGTCTGAGGGACTTCCACCTGTTCCGCCATTTAAACAAGACAGCCTTGTGTGTGAGATGTATACGTCCACGGCACGTATCAATTTTAAACAGGTGTGTGTCTGAGAGAGAAGACAAGGATGGAAAAATCATTCGTCTTTTCAGAAAAAAGGATTTATTTTGCAGGCATCGCAGACAGCAAATGAGTGATGGGCCACATGTTGCTGTGGAGTGGTGGCGATTAAATCATCAATCTGGCGACCTGAGTTTACAAATTAACCCTGACGAGAATATTAAGCATGATATAGACTAGACCTTACAATTGAGCAAGTCTTGTCCCAAACCTGAAATGCCATAAGCATTATAATATTGGACTGTTTTGGCCAAGGTACCAGATGTCATGAAATCCTTAATTGTAGCTCCTTTGTTGGACTGCTTTTTGGTCCACAGTAGGCTTGGTACTGCCATGAGTGCCTAAACTCAAACATATTTGCCTCAGAAGTGTGTACAGAAGTATGTAAAAGTGAAAGAGCAAACTAAAAGGTCCTAAAAGCATCCTAACTGCAAAACGGTGACAACCGGGCGTGTCATATCTATTCAGACTAATGGGCCACGTGTCCTCTCACCTTTTGAGCCCTGTAATGTTTGGTAGTAGTTTATTTTGTATCGCCTATGACAATTCAATTGCAAATAATATCACTTAGTATATAGCATAGTAGAGGCCGCTGATCTCCAGAACACGACATCCTACCCACAGCTCATGCCTAACTATACAGGACTATTGAAAATGAATTGCGTCTTATAACGGTTTCTAACCAAGTAACTAGTCAGCAAGTATTATTGTGAGTATCCTAAATGAAACAGAGAAAGAAAGAAAAAAGCTCAAATCTCACAATGTGCCATATGATTTAATAAATAACTAATACAGATACATAAATAACAACATTAATAAAGATAAGGTCCATCTGTCAACTATCATACTTCACTTGATGGAGTGTTGAAGTGGTCAATTAGTTTAGTTATATGTTCTCAGGAAGATTAGCTTGTTAACTAGCGAGAGCTAAACGCACGATTTTCCTCCGAGGTGGCTGTAGACGAGAATAAATGCTGTAGTTCAGAGTCATCTGGTAAAAATTAATGCTGTATTTTATTTATTTATTTATTTATTTATTGGGGGGGGATGCTAGTGATTAGCGGTTAGCAGTTTAGCATGCGCCCCTGAAGAACACCTCAGTGTTGTCAAGTGTAATATGCAGAATAAAAATGGAATTGTGTGTGTGTGTGTGTGTGTGTGTGTGTGTGTGTGTGTGTGTGTGTGAGATGACTTTATATTAGATTTATATTCTTATATATAAAGACAATATTAAGAACTATAACATATTAAAACCTGTATTAAGATGGAGAAGTTTTCGTTTAGCAGAGACTGACTATAGGCTCAATGTAAAATCAAGATTATTAAGCTAATCGAAGGAGTGAGAGAGGTCAAATATCAATTCAAACATTTGGTGAATAATCAATTAAGTCAAAGTCTCTGGAAAAAAAAAAACGCGAGAAAATAAACAATGGATATTAGTGACCTGACCTGAAAGGTGATAAACGCACAGGAATTAATACCAATTTCCTAGATAGTTATTGAACTGGTAAAGAAAGTCAATAAAAGGGAAAAGTAAAGGGGAACTTAAACCTGACCTTAATGGATTTGAACAACAGATATGAAATATAGCTACAGGTAAAGTATTACCTAGTAAGTTATCGTCTTATGCGCATGCCCAGAATAAACAGGATCTGAGGAATAAAATTTCAACAGACGCAATAATAATAATAATAATAATAATAATAATAATAATAATAATAATAATAATAATAATAAATTTGTAGCATTTATTCAATAAATAATGTTTCTGTTTCTTTTTCGTTTAATCTCACAATATATTATTATTATTATTATTATTATTATTATTATTATTATTATTATTATTAGAAGAAGAAGAAGAAGAAGAAGAAGAAGAAGAAGAAGGGGCGGTTTATTTTTACACTCAAAGCTAATTCTATAACATTTTTCTCACATGAGCAACATAAACTTTTACTATAAAGGCGGAATGCATTTAAAACAGGTGAAAATAGGTGGCGCGTTTTTGCTCATCTAATAAATATATGCTTGCTTTGCATTTATATAGAGAACAAAGTCTACATATATTTGTGACGAACTATATCAGTGGAAGGTCATCAGAAGGATCGCTCTGTGTGTGTGTGTGTGTGTGTGTGTGTGTGTGTGTGTGTGTGTGTGTGTGTGTGTGTGTGTGTGTGTCAGTCAGAGAGCGAGAAAGAGAGAGAGAAGAAGAAGATGATGAAGAAGAAGGCGGAGGAGGAGGAGGGGTTTATGAGAGATTAAAGTGAGCAGAAGGAGGATGTGCTATCGCTATATTGATATACGCACAGGACGTACTTACTCTAGGCTATACATGCCTATATAAATAGGCCTAATATTTACTCAGCCTAATAATAAATTGTTTAAGTTTTTTTTTTCTTGTAATTATTTTATTTTAAATTACAACCGAGCCTAACATTTCTGCCTAAGGTGCAATATTAGTACATTAGAATGGTAATTGCTTTGTGCTGTCCGAGATGAGTGTTTTGAATCTATCTTGTTGTGACAAAACATCAAGAAAAAAATCCTAATATAAATGTATTTGGCGAATAAAATGATTTTTTTTAAAAATAATACAGGATACAAATCCACTTTCTTTTTTTTTTCCACAAATACCTATAGTCAGGGAACTGAACACACATCTTAACATATTAACTATACATAATTTTCACGTCTTCTACAATATCACACACAAAAAAAAAAAAAAGACTCACCTTCACATCAAATTTGGCTACCCTGTTCTTGCCTGAAAATAGTGTGTTGCGTGCGAACAGACGGAGAACTGCAGCAGAATGAGACACTGATTTGAAGATTTTTTTTTCTTTTCTTTTAAAGATCTCTAAAATACAAAAATGTGAGCGGCTTTTGCAGACAGACTGAAGGGGAGAGAGAGAATGTGAAAAGGCTTGGCGTTATAAAGCGCTGCTTGAAGCATTCAACGCGTCTCTGAACTTGATCAGATTTTGTGTCCTGCAGCGTGTCAGCAGCAACCCTGTGAAACTCACTGAATAGCACGGGTTTCTGGCAGAGCAGAAAAAAAATCTCCGCACATATTACAATTTCTGCCATCTTTCTTTCTGTTTTTTTTTTTTTTTTTTTACTACATCCTGCGGCCTGTCGTCCCATGCGCCTCCAAGAAAGGCAAAACTAGGAACACTGCCAGGATGTAATTAAATGTAATTTGATAGATTGATAGACAGACAGACATTTAGAACTGCCCAAATATAACTAGTTCTATTGAATCTATTTTAGATGCAATACAGACTTACATCTATTGTAGTTTACAAATGAAATGAAATGAAATGAAATGCGCATTACCTGCCATTTACTAGATTGCTATTGGAAAACTAGTTTGTCAAAGTAATAAGGCTAATATTTGTTTGTCAGTGAGTACTGAGTGTGTAAACTCCTTAAAATCTTTTTTTCTGAAAGTAAAAACTACTTCAAGCCTAAATTTGTGGTTGCATCAAGTCTTTCACATCCCAAACAAAACATCACGGAACACTGGAGCACTGTGTAGTTTGGCGCGCTGAGACCTGGAAATAAACAATACTTCGAAAATGAACCGAAATAATGCCGCGCTCATTTACCTGCAAATAACAACAAAACCGACCAATCACATTTCACCGCTGAAACCAACCGCTAGTTTCAATCCCAAACGGTGCCAATCAACCGCCATCGAGCCAATGAACGTCTTCCATGACTGCCACGTGACCAAGAGGGAGTCGTATTCTCATTGGACACCGTAGACCTGCCTCCCGAACTCATTTATGTGCAAGGAGTGAGTGATTGACTTTATCAGTCCAAGGACATCATTCATCTGCAAAGGGGGGGAAGTTTGATCCTCTTTCTCACGGATCCCTTCACGGGAGTTTCTCACCCCCTGCTCGCCGAGCCTGGGACTATTATCTGACGTTTTCATGTTCTATGTGAGTTTAGATGAGATTTTTGCTTTCACCACGGGCGTGATTTAACTTTACTCTACTAAACCTGGGGTTTCAGATCTCCATCCCTGTTCTTCTTCGTTTAATTCTGTTGGCTGAGCCCCATCACTATGCTCCTCGATAGTGGTCCCCAGTTTCCATCGCTTGGAGTTGGAGGCTTCGGAACGCCGAGACACCATGAGCTCGGGAACCGAGAGTCCGGACTCGGGCTCAATCCCTTCGCGGACTCGTCCCATTCAGCTGCGTTTAAAATTAGCTCTGTTACACACGATATCGCCCCGAGCCAGACATCGGCTTTCACCCCGCAAGCTACCGGATATGCAGCTGCGCTCGGACACCACCATCACGGAGGACAGGTCGGTTCTTACGGTGGTGGTGCGTTCAACTCCACGCGAGATTTCTTGTTCCGAAACCGGAGCGACTCGACGAGCGCAAGCGCGCAGCACGGGATCTTCGCCGCTTCTGCCGGGAGTCTCCACGCACCCCCTGGAATCTCGGACAACCTTCTGTTCCCAGGACTTCACGAGCAAAGCGTGAGCCATACTTCTCCTGGAGGACACGTAGTGAACGGACAAATGCACATTGGTTTGCGTGGGGACCTTTTCGGGCGGCCGGATCCGTATCGCCCTGTTCCGAGTCCGCGCACGGATCCGTACGGCGCCGCTCCGCTCCACAATTACAATCACCCCATCAACATGAACGTGGGGATGAACGTGCCCACGCACCACGGGCCAGGCGCCTTCTTCCGCTACATGCGGCAGCCGATAAAACAAGAGCTGTCCTGCAAGTGGATCGATGAGAACCAAATAAACAGGCCCAAAAAAACTTGCGACAGAACTTTCAGCACCATGCACGAGATGGTCACGCATGTGTCCATGGAGCATGTTGGTGGGCCCGAACAGAGCAACCACGTTTGCTATTGGGAAGACTGCCCAAGAGAAGGGAAATCGTTTAAGGCCAAATACAAACTCGTGAACCACATCAGAGTGCACACCGGAGAGAAACCGTTCCCTTGTCCTTTCCCTGGCTGCGGGAAAATTTTTGCAAGATCAGAAAATTTAAAAATTCACAAGAGGACTCATACTGGTAGGTTTCCATTCTTCCTTATTCTGCTTAGAAGAGCTACATTTTCAGAAGGGGGGGGGGTGTACATAAAGTTAAAGTTTTGAGGGGGTCCCCCCACCACCCTCTATTAATTCCTGGCACAGCACTTCGGCCTACAAGGCCGCATTATTTTCGCCTTGAGAAGCTGTAAAGACAATCTTTTTGGAGGGGAATAAAAAGTGACTTGGTTGTGTCCAGGAGAATTGCTGAATTATTAATGCATAAGTATTAAACAAGAATTGTAAGATTCATAAGATATAGCCAAAGATGTTATGTTGGCAGTGAATTTGTGAATACTTGTGATAATCCTGATCCTTGTGGCTGAAAGTTGTCAACAGAATGTCTGTTTGGTCAGTCCAGGAAAAGAAGAGAAAAACGTGCGAAGGAGACAAATTTTATTTAGTCTGATGGCCCCTGGATGGATATGTGTCAGAATCACTGACCCGTTACTTCTGAGAATCACACGCAATGTAAAGCAAGCTGTTGAAAACGGCTACAGTTGGCAATTAGATTACACCGAGTCTTGTTTAGCTATGAGAAAACATTTTACAGCAGCAAACGTTCATGTAAGTGTTATGCAGTGTTAAAAACCAATTCAGTTAGCCTAAGGAACTATTTATGAATAACAAAAACCGGCCTTCCTACCAGAGTGGCAAAGCTATACAGGGTGGCCTGTTCACACTGATTGAATATTGCTCGCTTTGGTTGAGCGTAAGCAGTATATAGAGTGCACTTTTAGACCCCATTGTTTACCCTGTGTTTTAGGCGAGAAGCCGTTTAAGTGTGAGTTCGAGGGCTGCGACAGGCGCTTCGCGAACAGCAGCGACAGAAAAAAGCACATGCATGTGCATACTTCTGACAAGCCCTACATCTGCAAAGTATGCGACAAGTCCTACACGCACCCAAGCTCACTCAGGAAGCACATGAAGGTAACTGTCTATTCATCTTTCTGTGTAATAATGGGACTAGAACAGATAGTTCATCTGTTCAACTTGACAAATTATATAGGCCTACACTGAGAGCTTCATACCTTTATTCCTCATTGGCTTGAAAGGTTATTGGCTATATATTGAGATTTCCTGTGATAGCATAATTGCCTATACAGGTACAATACTTATGCATTTATACCAAGTTTTTATTTTTTAATAAATGGCTGTTGTTGTTTTTTGTTTTGTTTTTTTTTAAATAAATGTCATCAAAGGTCCACGAGTCACAAGGTTCGGAGTCGTCTCCAGCAGCCAGCTCCGGGTACGAGTCCTCCACGCCGCCTGTGCTGGTTTCAGCGAACTCAGAAGATCCAACCAAAACGCCTGAAACAAGCGTGCAAAGCGCATCAACACACAGCGACGCTTTAGCGCCCAACTTCAACGAATGGTACGTTTGAAGATCCGACTAGACTCTTATTGCGGACCAAAAGGTTCAGGCAACCTTTAAAAACACAAACCACTATTCACACCACAGTGAACAACACAAAGAGCTGAGAGTTCGCCCCAGCAGGCCTCGTCCGTGTCTCAGGATCCAAAATCTGACTTTTATTCCGAGATCGAAAGAAGAAGAAGAAAAAAAACAAACAAACAAAAACAACAACAACAACAACAATAAATAATGAAACTTTTTATGAATAAATAAAAAATGTTTTCTGTTTAGTTTTCAGATTACAGATAATTATTTTATTTTTAATTTTATGTATTTTATCAAAAGTTTATTTTAAAAATAAACAAAACTGAAATAATATTTCACGGTGTTTTTATAGCTATCGGTGACGTCAGTGTCGCCCTTTGATTGTTAAAACTTCAGACAGTCTTACGAAATGTGCCAAAGTCTTTGTCTTGAACTTGAACAAGAGCAGCAACAAGAAAAAGAAAAATAAGTATATAGCCTAATCGTGAATGTATTTCCTTGTTTGATGGAGTCGAATCTGTTGTCCACGTCTGTTTTGAAATGGAGAAATGTGGTAGTACGATTGTTACCTTTGACTATGATATTGCCTTTTGTTAATAACGATGTAAATACGTATCCATGATGCCATATTTATCGATTTGTAATTTAATTATCGGCACACACACAAAAAAAGAGCCGAACCTTAAATGATATTTATGGAAATGTTTTCTAACAAGATTGTACAGTGTTGAGTCAGAAATTGATCATTTTAACATTGAAGCAAGGTCATAGACTCTAAAACTTCCTTGACGCGATTGTAACTTCTCTTTTTTTTTAACCAATAAACGTGTCTTATTCTGGATCTAAAAATATCAGCTATGAATATAATGAATTAACTTTTTCTTTCCTAAAGTTTATAATATTGTATAGATTATTCCAATTCCTTTGAGCTCTTAAGGATACTGATAGAGCGAGCAAACAGGCAAACATTTCTTAAGTGACTGATAAATAGATATAAAGTGAGAATTACTTTTGTGTATTTTTTAAACTCTTAGAAAGGAGTATACTACATTACCATAAGGAACTGCTAGGGACAAATTGGAGAGGCCCATTAGCCAGTTCTTCACTGGCTCCTCACAGTTCAATATTCTCAGCTGTGTTATGTAACAGCATTTAGCTTTCATCCATTATTTTTGTTTTTAACTCAAGTGTTAAAACCCCAGATTTCCAGGGCAAAGCCCAGCCACTTGAGTCAATATAGTATTGATGGTTACAGTACTGTATGTTTTATGTTTCCAGCAAGAACTGTCACAACAGAGTAATCGCAAATAAAACTACTTCTTTTTTCTTTTTTTTCCCCTGTCTGTCAGTTTGCATTGCTTTAAATTTAGGCTAGTTCCTATGTGAATATAAGAGTGTTCGTCATGAGTACTGTCGTGTTACATATGGAGCAATACACATTTGCTCGTTTTACGTGAATAACATTTCCAGTTGAATTATGTGTGGAACAACAGTTTAGTCTTAAGAAGTTTAAAAAAGAAAAGTGTTTTAAGGGGGAAATTTTGCTTAGTGGCACCAAGAATTACAGCGTTGCAGTGTGTGTGTGTGTGTGTGTGTGTGTGTGTGTGTGTGTGTGTGTGTGTGTGTGTGTGTGTTGTAAGGGATTAAATCTTATGCATTCACAGATTTATTGTGCTTTCGACTTCAGACCACCAGCAGTTTTGAAAACAAGCTGTATTAAATACAGTACCTCGCAAAGTACAGTGATGTATTGAATACTTTTATTTAAAAATGTAATAAATATGTTTTATAAACTATTTTCTATACCTTGGTTTAAAAAAAAAAAGTAACCTTTATTTCAGCTACCCTCTGTGTATCAGCCGTAAACTCAGCAAATCTTGAATGTGAGGTTGTAACACCTGAAGACATTATTCCTGAAGAGTAAATGTATCCATAATAAATGGGACATTATACCACAATCGGGGCAAGCAATGCGATTTCAAAGAGTCGATTAGTCATTTAGCAAACCATGTCATTTTTCGAGCAGTCCTATTGTTTGTTTGTTTGTTTGTTTGTTTGACAAACTATAAATGAGGGGGAAAAATGTGAAATTTTGAATAAGATTAAAAACGTTACAAAATGAGACAAATGTCTGAATTCATCTCTTCTTATACGATTTTGTTTTATCAGATCTTAGGCCTACATCTTACTCTAGTCCTCCCTCTGCTCTGTTTCTTCTGAGTGTGCAATAGACTTGAACTTGGCAGTGAGTAAGACGCCATCTTAGCATCTCGCTTCTTAAAGGGGTGGAACAAGTTTGGGTTTGTCGACACAGCGTGCTGTGTTTTCAGTTTTCTTTTAACAGAGATATCCCTAAGACCTTTAAATAGGTTATGTGGGAACATTTAACAAGTTTCATTTAGAGCTGGAGCCTAATGTTCTGGCACTGTGGCCTATGAGAAGTGTTTCAGCACACATGCAGGAGGCCAAAGGGGAATAATAACAAACGTCACAGTGGTGACAATTTATTTAGTCTCAAATAGCATGCTGAATTATTGACCACTTAAAACGTGCAGAATCAAGATATATATACGTTCTAAACATGGCATAATCTAATCGAATAATAATAATCTGCAAAATATTAGGACTGGAATTGAATTAAGTATGTCAAAGCTTTTTTTTTTTTTTTAACCATACACATGAATTAATTTTTCATTACTACAACTGCATGTTCTCTCTCTCTCTCTCTCTCAATCAATCAAGCGCACACTTTTGTTCCTGCCCAATTTTATTTTAACAGACACGTGTACAGGCAGAATGACGTCATAACATGGCGCTGCTGACGCCACTGGGTTTCAAGTAAAGACTGAACTTGACCAACAGACCTTAGTGCCGGATCTGATAGTAAGAACCAGATTCTTGTGTAAGCTATGTAACTGGTGTTGAAAACTATACGAAATATGAACGAAAGCAACATGAAAAGACCGAGGTTTCGCCTCATGCCACAAAAAGAAAACCATGAAACCCCGCTTTCTGTGGCTTCTCAAAGGGATTAGAAAGCTTTGGTAATCACGTGGTAGGAGTTTTGTACTAGCAAAGTAGTTGCTCAGACAGAGGTCATGTAGAGCAAGGTATTTGAGAGAATTGTATAGGAGACCTACACTAAATGGTCAATTAAATAATAATGATCAGTTTTAAAATTTGGGTCAATCAAAATAATATCCCAGAGATTAGGCTAGTCAAGATAAAAATCTTGAAAAATCTTTACTAACATGTCCGTGTTGGTGTTTCGTGAGGGGGGAAAAATAAAAATAAAAACCCGAAAATAGCTGAGCAGCAATAGCTTTCTGCTTCCCTGAAACCTCACTCAGTCCTGTAGAGTCGCTGCCTAAGGAAGTGTAAGAGGATCACCACACAACCTCATTTCATCACGAAACTCATTTGGCGATTTTAGTCAGTAAAAGCTACCTAAATGACCTGGCTGAACATCCTGTGATTAATTTATGCACATTTGATGTGATGCACTAACCCGGTTTCCTCCACTGCGCCTTCTCTCCTGAACCACATGTGAAGCGCGCGCCTTAAACTCTACAGTGATGTCATGTGATTCTGAGCCGAGGGCGTTTCATCCAGTCAGGGGCAGACTGGGTCAGCTGGGGCAGACTGGGTCAGCTGGACCAGCAGTGTGTGAGTTCGGTTCCTTCATGGATACAAACCAACCGAAATATAATCTAAAACCAATTTTACTAACCTATTATTTAAAAACAAACAAGGCTGTCAAAATGCCCCAGTGCTCAAGAACGTTATGATAAAATATAGTGGCTGAAAAGAAATAATGCATTTGTTTTGTTCCATATGTTTATTGACATAACATATAATTTAAAGATACAGCGTTCACGACATACGATTTTCTTTTCTTTCTTTTTTTTTACGTGTACTCTGAAAGTTTTAGCTCCCATCCAGGTGTAAAAGCTTAACTTGACTGAGCTATTTATACTACAGTACTTCCAAACAGCGAATACAGAACTGAGTCATCTCAGCCCTGAAATTCTCCTCTTGTTATTCAGTTATTAATGTTAATTGTTGTCTGACTCATATTGTTACTTCGGATTCTTCAGTAAATTTCATTAGAAAGGCGGATTCCGATGGAGAGGTGAAAAGCTGAACCTGCTTTATTTCGCTTTAATTATTATTGATGCCTTGACCTACAAGAAAAGTATTGAACAGGCAAAGGTCCTGATTGAATTTCTGTTTGAATGGTAAAGACGAGTTACAGTGCTTATTTAGCCGAGGTCGCATCAGTGGCTCGTAATTTATTATTAATAATTAAAAAGACTGACAAAATAAAAACGTAAAAAAGCTAAATAAATACATAATAGAAAATAAGTCCGATCTAAAGCCCTTAAGGGTCTTCCGGTGTTTCTACAGGGACGTTCTTACAAATCAGAAAATGTACCAAGTAAACCCATATAGAAAAAAAAAAACTTCCTTAAACTTTCCAAATAACTCTTGAATGTTTTTTTTTTTTTTATCACACACACACACGCACACACCCCTTCTATATATGCCCATGGTATTTTAAACAGATATTCATCTAGTCTGTGTAAACAGTGCAGCCTA
>JAOANJ010000027.1:33179366-33190697 GCA_026413345.1 Ariopsis seemanni
CATGTCTTTGGACTGTGGTGGAAACCGGATGAACAGGGGGAGAACATGCAAACTACAGACAGAAAGGCTCCCTTCAGCATGCTTTAAGCAAATTTTTTTGGTGAAAATTTTATTTTATTTTATTTTTAATTAATTCACCTGCTTCATTTGGCTAAAGCTTCTATTCGGTCTCCTCTAGTAATTCTTATCCAAAGGCACATCTGGTGGAGGGCTCGGAGTTTGTGAACGAGGACTGTAAGCTGGGGCTGAATGGGAAAGCAGGGTCCTGGAGCTTTGAAGAGTTCATTGATCTGGGAGTTCACACTAAAGGCCGACCGCTCACGGAGCCTGATGCCTGTAATCAGGGTCTAATAGACTGTGGTGTGGGACCTGAAGGACCCAGAGTGGCCTTTGATGACAAGTCGGCTCCTGTGAACTCCCTCCATCCAGCTCAGCCCATTGAAGCCCTGTCTGGTGAGGAGGTTTTTAAATTTTTAATGCAATTCCTATATCTTGTATCCTTAATGACACTTTGAAGCCATTTATAACATGTAAATAGCTTCCTGTTAAAGATGTATATGCATTGTACTGAAAAGTTTTTCTGACCGTTTCTCCCTGCCGTTTCTCCCCCCCAGAGATTTGATTTGATGTCTTTGCCCAAGGACGGTTGCTAATTGCACTCCATGATGTTTGTCTGGTTGAGTTCCAAAGTTTCTTGTGCTCATCTGGACAGCTAGAGAAACTCCAAATCGCAGAGGAAGGCCTCAATGTCTGCAGCTCCAAAAATAAAGTTGAATATACTTCTTTTTTTTTTTTTTTTAAAGGTTGTAGCTGAAAATAAGAAATGCTTCAGGGAAACATAATCTTCTATTATGCTTAAGTTTCTGTTTTGTTTTTTTTCTCTCTCGTCATTACTGGCATCTTGTTAGTTTTCTATTTTTTTTTTCCTCTTATGTTAAGTCTTTTGTAATTTATTCTTCTGACTTGACATTTTGACTTTTTTTCCTTTCTGTATTTTTTTTAATTTGTATTCCATTGTATTTTGTTTAGATATTGCTAATGATCCCAAATGGTCAGTGGACCTAAACAGAAGTGAGCAATTAATGTGAAGTAATGCTGTTGAGATCAGAGGAGTAACACCTTCAGCTGTCTCACACACTGGTTTAAAACTGTTTGTGATTTGAGTAGTGCTCAACTATGTGACAATTATCCAAGAAAAAAAGGCATTTTCTACTCATGAATATATGGAGTATATTGGCAGTAGTTTCTTAAAATGACGTTGACTCGTGGCGCCTTGCCTGCATTGTCTAGCTTCTGTCCAAACTAATGTGGTGACTCAGGCCAATAGGCTGCTAATGGTCCCCTCTCCTGCTGTGAAGCATTGTATAAACCCTAGCGAATCTCGGTCAAGGTATTTCATAAAAAGGTGACAAAATAAGATCTGGTTAAAGTGCTGAATTTCAAGCTCGGCCAAAACTTTTTCAAATTGCTTTAGTCGTTAAAGGATGAAGGTGCTTGAGGCAGAAAAAAAACCTTTTGTAACTTGTCACATGAAGTTTTAACGATGTAAATTTCAGGTTAGTGGCTGTTGCCCTATGTTGACATTTTCCTCTACGTAAGTATAAACATGGTTTGGTATTCACCGAAAGTCTGATTGATTGATTGAAGAATATCCTGAAACTAAAGTACATCTCAGCATGAATCTATTCCTTACTCCAACATGTAATCATAGCACACATGAATTACTGTAAGCTCTTAGTAACTGCACATTTTGATGAGCTGTTTAGGTGCATGTTGTTCCCCTTAAGGTGCTTTCCCAGAGGGGATTCTCGGTTCTGTTTTCAAAGCTTGAATAATTGCTAGAGTTCTGTAAAAACCCCACGTTCCCTCAGGGTCATAGTTCAGTCAGGACCTAAAGGGTTTTGGAGACTGCCATTTTATTTCTGCTCCTCTCACTTTTTTTAAATCCTTAATCCAGTGGCTCAGCCAGTTTTGTGTCTTGTAAACTTGATCTCGTATTAAGATATTTAAAACTATATTTCTATTTGTGTAAGTATTATGAACATGATCAGTATTCAGCTGTTATTCTATGGCTTGGGGAGTAGAGAGTAAGTGAAGGGGACGTGCATTTTGTTCGGGTTCTCTCTGGTGGATGTCTATACTGCTGCTACTCAACAGCCTCTGATCTAGAACATTAAAGAGAATGGCTTTGTTTTTTTGTCAGAGGAATGACTGGATGAGGAATAAGAATGTTGCAGGAGGTTGTGTGCAAGTATGTTTTTATCGTTGCGGTCAGGGTGGTGATTTGAACACGAGTGTCTCGGTGGGACTGCATAAAAATGAAGCATTTTGTTTACAGGTTAAAAATTGGGAATCCTGGTGGTGGATCCAGATAGATTGTGCTCAGGACTTGTGACTAAAAGAACTAATACTGTTTGAGTTCCTGACGGTTTTGTAGTGCTGTTGGTAGTTGCAAGGAAAGGCTTGTACCTCAAATGCTTGAAGTGTTGAGTAGAGACTGTTCTAAGTCCATAGTCTATTTTAGGAATGTGGGGGGGTTGTGTTTGTGGGTTTTTTTTTTTTTTTTAAATCCTCTTGTTTACTCCGATATGACTGAGGTGAATGACCATAGGGCATTTTACCATTTAAGATCCTGGTCATTTACTAATGATTTAATTAGCATCATTCCTCGTATAACAACACTGTTTCCAGTATCGGCGTGGATCGTCTACTTGAAAGCCATGTTTTGTTACTCACTGCTTTAGTTAATTGGCGTTTTTCTCCAGGACAAGACACTAGAGTTTAAACCTTCAGATCGAGACCCGAACACTGTCCAGAATTCCAGTGATGACACTCGGCAAACACTCAGGCAAGAAAAAAAAACTTAAGCGTATGCTTGGTGTGTAAGGGAGAGTTGGACTGCACAACCCTGTTCGTTTATTTTAGCCTTTCAGCAGTCCCGCCCTACCACGTGGTTTACAAAAAATGTTAGACACCCCAAAGTGCTTAGAGACTTGCAGTGGCTGCTGCAGGTGCAGTCAGTCATCCGTGTTTGATGTCTGCTGCTTTTGCAGGAAGTCTGCATGATCACTCTGACAGGGTCACACCGGTGAAGTTGCTGCTTTTTTTTTTGCTTTGCAGGACTCTGTAATCCCTTGTGTTTTGGGTTTCAGAGCTGTTCTCGAGCTTATAGTGCTCACCATGGTGGTAGAATAGCATGGTGCCTTAGGAATAGAATGATATTCGTATTTATTTTTCATATATTAAAAACTAAATGTTATATGATGTGCTTTCACTGGCCTTGACAATCATTTTACTTGATTAGGGCCCTAAATAGGATGCAATATTCTGTATCTTGAAATAGTCCTGACTACAAATTATAGTTGTAAAGTTACCCGAACGATACTGGAAAATATCAACTGTTAGTTTTGCTAAATAAAAATAAGTGATGTAAAGTTGCTCATATCAACTGTAATATAGTTGTGCTTTTCATGATTCAGAAATGAAGGCTTTTAGTTGAAGCTTGAAATTTATTGTTCAGATTCATTGTTACTTCACCCAAAATGCCATGAATAAAGTATATACTAATATTGTTGCATGCCAAAGGATTCGTGTTGAATGTGTCACGCATCGTAATTCCAAAAACGTAATACTCAAGTGTCATGTTAAACAGACAAAATACATTTCCACAAAACAGCATGAAACAGTTTGCCTTAAATCTTTATGATGAGAAATCTTCCAGTAAAGCCTGCCTTAGCATGGTTTCATATATTTAATCTAAAATATTTCACTATGGCTGCTCACCAGAGACACTCATGTATTGCTGTGAAGTTACAGATAAATGAATATAAATGTGTATTTTTGCACTAATTATACACCACTCTATAGAAAATGCCACCTGTTTCAATCTCCTCACTAGGACACTTTTTTTTTTTTTTTTTCTTCTTCTTCTTTTAAATGTTTGTTTGCTTAATGAATTACTATTTCAAAGAACATACCAAAAATGCTAATAATGAATTCCATTCGCTACCAGTACAGGGTGGAAACCTTTCCTTAAAGTGAAATCCGGAAAGAACATCATCTGCAGTCTCACAGCTTTTTGGCACAATCAGGGCAGTAGATGTTCTCTTCATGCATGACGAAGCGCTTGTGGGCCAGGGACAAAGAGCACTTCTTACAATTAAAGCAGTACTCATGCCAAGTGTGGTTCTCATAATTCACCACATTTGTCCCTCTGCCAAAACCTGCAAGAAGCATATTTATGTGGGTGTCAAACAGGAGATGACTTCTGTTCACTTAATAGTTTCTCACTCTAAAATTCCACTAAAGCTTAGTTACATTTTCAACACATTAAATCAATGTTGTGAATACACTGCTGTGAACCATCAGTAGGTCTGTGTGGGCTTCTTGAAGACTGCCATTACTTTTAGTAAATCTATCATTCTAACATCGCTACAATTCAGCATCATCCATATTTACCAGTGATGGGATTTTGACATCCAGAGCACTTCTTGGCCACGGAGGTCTTGTAGCAATCCACACAGTAGAAATCCTCCTCATGAGCAGTGAAGCGAGCGTTAGCCAGCGACTTCTTGCAGGTTTTGCACACAAAGCATTCAGAGTGCCAGGGTTTGTCCTGATAGTTGATCCCACCAGAAGTGATGGGCTGCAAGATGGTTGTAACAAAAGTTTTAAAAGGGAATCTTAAGATTTTTGCACTGAAATCAGAAATCTGTGGTGAACTATAATAATGAAATATAGCCCGCATAACACGTGTCTATTACTTCGCTCAGGTTTTTCCTGTATACCCTTTACCCTACGGGTTCCCAGCATGCACTGAACTGGAACAAATAACATTTATTACAGAGTGGTATCTGGCTGACGGAGAGGCAGTGAAGCAGACTCTGACAACCTGGCTTTCCCAGGTTATTTTTAAATAATAAGCAAAGAGGTTTCAACAAGTGTAAAATCATAAATATGTAAGACTTACAGGTCAGATTTGGATTGCGGAATTGGCCTTTGCTGTCAAGGTCATTAATATCCTAACTGTGCTTCATAACATGAAAGTAACCGCCTGTTAATTGCCCAAACAATTAATAGAAAAGTGGTTCCATGGTGCATTTTTAAGATCTCTATGCCATGTACAGATCTCTCCTCCTAGGGTTGATTTATGATTTGTTCGTAGAGTCATCCATCGATCAGCCACAACATTAAAATCACCTGCCTAATATTGTGTAGGTCCGCCTTGTGCCTCCAAAACAGCTTTGACTCATCGAGCCATGGACTCTACAAGAAGGTATACTGTGGTATCTGGCACTAAGACATTCGCAGCAAAACCTTTAAGTCCTGTAAGTTGTGAGGTGGGCCTCCATGGATCAGACTTGTTTGTCCAAAACATCCTGCAGATGTTCTATCGGATTGAAATTTGGAGACCAAGTCAACACCTTGAACTTTCTCATGTTCCTCAGACCATTCCTGAACAATATTTGCAGTGTGGCAGGGAGCATTATCCTGCTGAAAGAGAATGCTATGAGGGAATACTATTGACGTGAAGGGGTGTACTTGGTCTGCAAGAATGTTCAGGCAGTTGGTACATGTCAGAGTAACATCCAGATGAATGCCAGGACCCAAGGATTCGTAGCAGAACATTGCCCAGAGTATCACACTGCTTCTTAATAGCTTGCCTTCTTCCCCAGGTAAGTAATGCACACGATCCGACCATCCCCACCGTGTAAAAGAAAATGTGATTAATCAGAGCAAGCCACCTTCTTGTATTGCTCCATGGTCCAGTTCTGATGCTCACATGCCCATTTTTAGGCGCTTTCGGTGGCGAATATGGGTCAGCATGGGCACTCTGACTGGTCTGCAACTACCGAGCAAGCTGCGACGCACTGTTTGTTCTGACACCTTTCTGTCATAGCCACTATGAACTTTTTCAGCAATTTTTGCTACAGTAGCTCTTCTGTGGGATCAGACCAGACAGGATAGCCTTCACTCCCCTTGCACATCAATGACCCTGCTGCCAGTTTACCAATTGTCCTTCCTTGGGTATCAGGATGAGTTCCTGCATACCAGGAACACCCCCACAAGACCTGACGTTTTGGAGATGCTCAGACCCAGACTTTTGTCAGAGTCGCTCAGATAATTACTCTTGCCCGTTTTTCCTGCTTCCAACACATCAACTTCAAAAACTGTCTATTCACAGGTACCTAATCTATCCAACCACTTGACAGGTGCCATTAGAGCAAGCTAAACAGTTATTCACACTACCCGTCCGTGGTTTTAATGTTATGGCTGATCGGTGTACAGCACTATGTTGGATATTAAATGCATTACTGCATCAAGAAGCTTTGGTATGTGAAAGTCCGATGTCTAGAAAGCTTGTACCTGAATAGTATTTTACTTCACTAATTCATTTGCTAAATAGTATTC
Source organism: Ariopsis seemanni (assembly GCA_026413345.1). Lineage (NCBI taxonomy): Eukaryota > Metazoa > Chordata > Actinopteri > Siluriformes > Ariidae > Ariopsis > Ariopsis seemanni. Next base: position 33,185,778 of record JAOANJ010000027.1, read on the forward strand.
GGTCCCCCTGTAGGAAGCCTAATGCCCTCACTGACCCACTGGTTGGGACCCTCTGCTCTACTCTATGCTTGAAGCAATCACCTCCTTGCAGCGGGCACAGTTCTTGGAGAACTTCTTCTCATGGCAAGTGCCACAGTAGAATTCGTCCCCCTTGGTCAGAAAACTCTGAGTACGGATTGGCTGCTTACACTCAAAGCAGATAAAGCACTCCTCGTGCCACACTTTATGCTTGTACTCAACATTTTGAGACCCTGAAGGGAAACAGAGAGGCCAGTTGTGGTCTTGAAAGAATACTCAAAAGTAGGGTAAATTTGTTAATGATGAGACAGTGATAAGAGACACCAGTTCAAATGAGTGGAATCACACACCAGGCATGATGACTTTGTAGCAGCCCTGGCAGCGGGGGGAGTCCTCACGGGCACCGCATTTCCCGCACATGATCTTGCCATCGTCTTTAGCTGCAAAAGGCTCATTGGCCAGCGGCTTGTAGCACTTGGCACAACGGAAGCAGTCCTCATGCCAGTGGCGGTTCTTATGAGTCAGCTCCTTAAAATGGAAGGGATTATAAAAATGAGAACTTGTCTTTATTTAGGCATCAGCTGTTTAGGATAAACACAGCAATATGATGTATGCACTTGGACATTTTGAAAATGTATTAAAGTACACTGTATTTTCGTAAAGGAAATCAGATCGTACAGCATACAGCGAGTTTCAGATTTGGTGGTGAAAATGGTTTATAGTTTGTCAGATTATTTCTCTGGTAAATGAATAGGAAGTCCACCTTAGCATCAACTCCAATAGGTCGACGGCATTCTGCACAGGTGTTGGCACATAGCTTGTCGAAGCAGCGCGTGCACACATGTTTCTCGTCCTTCTGGACATACTTCTTGCCATGCAGGTCATCTCTGCAGTAGAAGCAGTTGAAGCGCTCTGTCATGATGGAGCTGAGATAGGTACGTGGGGCTGTAGTGACATCAGATAACAGAGCGAAGATGCATCTTGAATAGTTAGACATGTTATTCTGAATTTATAAACTTGATTCTAAATTTTAATACTTGAAGAATTTCTATTCTACTGTTACCATTATTGATATGTTATTGTGACCATATTATTGTTGCCTCAAGAGGTCAGTACAGTACAGATTAAGAATATCTGAAGTATGTTTAAAACCAGGGCTAGATGATGGTATTTCAAAACAAAGCACGATATTTATCTTGGCACATTCATAAAGTCTAACAATACATCACTAATTCTTTCAAGATGTCATTTTGCTTGTATTAGCAGGGCCAAATGTCAGCAGCTTTATTTAACCTTTGAAAGAAAATACAATGACATTCCAGCTGTATATCTGTGTTGGTGACTCAGATGTTCCATTAAAGCCATGCCTGAAAGACGAGAATGGGATGATGAATGGGTGTGGGCTAATCCGTTCTCCCTCCATGTTGGCTGTAATCATGCATAGCCCGGCAACCGCATACCAAACATCTAAGGCGTAGATATGAATGAAAGGACAGCTATCCAACTGGCCACAATTATGAGTTCCAGCTAGCTTTTACACCTTTAGTTAATGATGACTGTGCTATGTGTCCTGGCCATTGACAAGAGTTTGTACTTTTTGAAGGACAGACTAATTCATCCCAGTGGAATTTTCCTGTCAACAGACTATCAGTTTTGTCTTTCCCATAGTTCCAGAAGTTAACATGCTACTGAAGGTATTAATATAAACAGCCCATAGGTCAGAGTTGCAAGTTCTGAAGAAATCAGAGCAGCATAAGCAAGATATTGTTCACAGAAGGAAACCTCATCATAGTTTAATTAAAAGTAGAGTTAATAACACCATGGAAGATATGCAGACAGGTTCTATAGCCATAATGCTCAATTTCTGAAATGAATAAGAACAGAAATCGGTTGCTGGCCAAGGTGTTAACGCATCTGAAAACAGTAAATGGATATCAGTAGATCCAAACTCCTCAAAATCTCAACTTTTGATTTTGAGCTTATGTAAATGCCTCAAATGCTCAATTGATGGTTTTGCAATATTATTGACTCCAAATTCTTATCAGCCTCCAAAGTGAAGATTACTACCAAACTTGAATATTATTACTAAATATGTTGGAACTAAACTTTGAAGCATTAAAGATTTCAGAGAAAGAGTTTGCGCTTGTCTGACCTAACAGAAAATATGTTCTTTTGCTGTGGAGACTGAATATGAACTTCATCCATCTGACCTGAGAACTATGAGGGCGTTTGGCTTGACCGCATAACTGTGATCCTTTTGGTGTGCTGTGCCAGAGGGTTTAATAAAGTACCAGTTTTGTCCCAGTGGGAAGAGCATGGCCCATCTGAAAAGGTCTACATAGGATTCAACTGACTCACTGAGGAAGATCCAAGAATGATAGGCAACTCCAAAAAGGTAACACTTAATGCATCTAAAGCAGAGATCAGAAATGTACTCTTCTAAAGCTATTATTATACGCATAATAACCCATAGCACATAAGCCTAATTACTGAATTTATTTCTTTGTTTACTTTCATAAACAGCAATCCAGTCATATCGTCAAAATCAGTTATCCAAACCTTTAAGGCTCAACATCTAATTCGCGTTACATAGACTTAAGATTTTTAGATTTTACACAAAGAAAGAAAGAAGAAAATAAATCAGGGGAAGTTAATTCCCAAATTCTACAGCACAACTACAATATAAAATACTAATAATGTTAACATCCATTAGATTACAGGCCATAGGGCAACCACTTCTAAAAGTTAGGTATGAAAAGAGCAAGCCACTAGTATCCTTGTATGATGCTCTACAAATCAAACCATATCACACTTTGTACCTGAGTGCTTGTAGAAAGTCATGGCTGTTTTTTTGTTTTTTTTTGCAGAAAAGAGAACCTCTTGGACCAAGGAAGTCAATGTAGAGAGTAAATAAAAAGTATCCCCACAGTTATATATACCCAGTCAAAACCCCGCCTGTCCCCAGTTAGCACCAATACCCCACTCTCTGCTTGCATAACCCCAAGTCCAATCCACCCCCAAACACTCTGTACTGCCCCAGGCTTTATCATAATTAAACCACTGCATGTTCTAACCATGTTAGGGTATGCCCTAAAGGACTAAGAGAAGAGTATAGAAAGGGTGTTTAGAGATTGTATTGATGTTTCAACAGGGGAATTACAGCAGCAGGGATTTAGATACAGGGAAGCATCTCTTGACATTTGCAGGTTTAATGTTTGTGAACTAGACTGAAATGGATCAGCGGGTCTGCTGTTTACAAAAGGCTTAGGATCTAAAGAAGAAAAAAAAGAGAGTATATACAGTACTTACTGTGTACATAATGTGTGTGTGTGTGTTTATCATTAATCAAAGACAGTGTTTCTTTTATTTATGTCTGGACTGAAGGGATATGTTGTACCTTTTAATCCATTAGTATTTTATGATTCGTGTCTTCACCAGTGCATCAGATTGTTAGGCCATGTCTCATCCTTTCATGAATAGGGGTGTACTTACATACCTTTTATTTGGCTATTTATTTATAGTACCATGACTTACAACTTGTAGCACTTTCTAACAGATATTGCCTAAAGTAGACACTGTAAATTTTATTCAATTTTATTATTCAGTAGAGGGGGTTTTTTTTGTTTTGTTTTCTGTACTTACATTGGGACTTTCAGCCATCACACTTTAATGCACCAATGTGTATCATCTACATATAATCGCACAGTAAGTCACACCTCAATTTTAACCAACATTCTTGCACATTCTCAAAAATACATTTGTGATTAAAAAACATGATTATTTTTAAAGCTAAATACTGTTCCAACATTGGGTAGATGGATCAGATACTGTATGTTTTGTGTGTAAACACTAATGTAGTGATCCTGCTGAAATGGAATTCCTTTTGGTGACGGAGCTCTTCATTTCTGAAAAACACATTTCTATTAAAATTGTCAGTAGAGTCAAGTTCACATTAATTATAGTTCTACATGATTTTTGAGTTACTGAGGTTTGGATTAAACCCCTTCAACTGATCAATCAAATAGGCTAATATAAAAAATAGGAACATAATTCACAATTTGGGCTGCAAATTTTCCACAACTGTCATTTTAAAAAAAAAACACATTATGTTTCATGGACTCTACAGTCCCAGACCTCACTTTGTGAACCAGTAAGTGCCCACATAGTTGCTGGTGGCATTTGTGTTTAAAAATAGTTTCTTTAAATAACATTTCTGAAAAGTTGGAATGTTGACATTGGCTCGAATGAGTCATTTGCTGGATATGCAGCTGTGACTATAGGATACAATAGCGATGGAAAGGTTTCCATGCCATCCCACCTGTCCTCTGCTGAGACCATCCCTTCTGGAGGCCTGAAATAGCTCTGCTCAGTCCCACTGGCACAACCCATAAACATCGCCTCACTCATCTGTTATCTTTACCCCCTCCGTGCAGAGAGAGGCACTTCTCTTGCTCTGTCATGACTATCTGCAGCTTGTTCATAAACACTAATTATGAAGGTCAACATATATAAGGATCAGATAGGATCATGGAGGATTTAGTTTAGGTGGGTGAGATTTTAAGGAACTGAGCAATCCCCAGTGGACATGGGGTAAATGGAGTAGTGTTTCACGAAGCTGTCTGTTCATCTCATCTCATCTCATTATCTCTAGCTCTGTTCTACAGGGGCGCAGGCAAGCTGGAGCCTATCCCAGCTGACTACGGTACACAGAAATATAACCAACAAGCTCAAATTCAAAAAAGGCCCAACACATCACAGCCCCTTCCTGAAGGGGAAAAATAGTCCAATATTTCATTTGTATTTTTTTTTCTCCATTAGGGGAATGGTACACTATATTGCCAAAAGTATTTGCTCACCCATCCAAATTATCGGAATCAGGTGTTCCAATCACTTCCATGGCCA